>CAUYQG010047659.1:0-16099 GCA_963574415.1 Tarsius wallacei
CAGACTGGAGTGCAGTGGCCACACCCAGCCATCACAGCCTCTACCTGCTGGGCTCCGGCGATCCTTCCGCCTCAGCCTTCCAAGTAGCTGGAACTACAGGCGTGCGCTACCACGCCCGGCTAATTTTTTTGATTTATTGTAAAGATGAGGTTTCGCCTGCCCAGGTGGGTCTCGAACCCGCGGGCTCAGGCAATCCACTCACCTCAGCCTCCCAAGGCGTGGGATTACAGGCTGAGCCACCGAGCCCGGCTAAAATTAAGTATCTTTTATTTTAGAGAGTTTCTCTCTGTTTGTTATTTAGGTTAACATTAGCGTGATAGTATCATTTTTAATACTAGTCAACCATTAACAACTGTGCCAGCTTATCTCCTTTTTGAAGATTGGACATTGAAATTCAAAGAAGCACAAAGTAATCTTGGCCAAGGTCAGCTGGTTAGAAAAGAATTTGTTGAGACTCTAATCCAGGACCTACTACTGTGTGTGGGAATTGTAATGTGGCCATTTGTTTATCTCTAATCTACCAAAAGCTCAGTCTAATGCAGTGCTCCATAAATATTATTTGTTTTTAAGATGTTTGTTGATCTAAACTGAAGTATTCTTTAAAGATCATGGGTGCTTCTGGGAGGATAGGCCAAAGAGAAAGAGCAGACAGGAGGTTTGAGAAAGGAAGCAAACAATTTAGTCTCCGTTAAACTCAGTTTCAGAGTGCAAAGAAAGCAGGGACTCAACAGACTGGCACGGGAAAGAAATAGGACCAGAATTCAAAATTATCCTGGGACATCAAGTCCTCTTTGTATGTCTTGTAGTAGCCAGGTACTCGTTGCATAGGTATAAAAGTCACAGATTTTTAAAAAGTGATTTAACACTTGGTTTTACAACTCTAGTCATATGATTCTACCTAAAGTAGAGTGGGACTTGGCAAGTCACACACATTTCTGGGCCTCAATTTCCTTACTCACACGACTACCTCTGGAGGTTGTAAGGGGAAAAAGGCAATGAACACAGAAAAGGTCTTAAAAAGTGTGGCAGGCAGAATAATGCCCCCTTAAAGATTTTCATTTCCTAATCTCCAGAACCTGTGACTGACTATATTGCTTCACATAGTGAATAGGACTTTGCAGATGTGATTGCATTAAGGATTTTGGAATGAGGAATTATCCAGGTGGGCCCAGTGTAATCACCGGAGTCCTTTCAAGGAAAATGGGAGTGGGAAGGTCAGAGTTAGAGAGCAGCCTTCAATTGTTGGCTTTGTAAATGAAGGAAGGGGCCACAACCCAAGGACTGCAGGTGCTTCTAGAAGCTGGAAAAAGCGAGGAACAGATTCTTCCCTGGAGCCTCCAGAAGGAACACAATTCTGCTGACACTTTGATTTTAGACCAGTATGACTCATTTTGTATTTCTGACTTTTAGAAGTGTAAGGTAATAAATGTGCTATTTTAAGCAACCAATTTTGGGCTACATTGTTACAGCAGCAATAGGAATTTGGAATAAGCCTTAGTTTATAGAGATGCAAAAGTAAGTCACAAAATAGAAACTTCAGTATTTGCTGACCCTTTGTTTTTTGAAAGGAGCTCCAGGAACATGCTGATTTGCATGGCTGCCTTAAAGCCCACCTCTGCCAGGAGCTAGACTGTTGCTGTCTGGAAGACACAAAAAGATTCAATTAAGGCAGCATCACTGAAAGCAAAAGTCACCCACAGTAGTGCCTTTGCTTTGATACCCACAGGCCTGTTAGAACTCAGCTCACATAAATTTTCCATGCTAAGCCAGTATTAGATGCCAAACACCCAAGAGCCAATCAGAACAAATGATTCTGTGAATTTATGGCCTCTAAAATGTGTAGCGTGTATTTATATTCATAGGAACATGTTTGGAATTGTTAGTAACAGGAATATGTTTCCAAAGTAGATTTAGTTAATTCGTTCAGCATTCGTCAGGGATCAGTGATAATAACCACTTAAAAAAAAAGTAGGGGGTAGAAAACACTTGTTTTGCTGGCAGTTTTGGATTCCTGGAACAGTGTGGCTAGCAGGAAGAGGTTGACAGCCTAGGTTCCCAAGCTTGCTCAGGGCTTTAGACCACACTTGTATCTGAAGCAGAATTATAAACACACAGTCTGTGATTCTAGTGGTAAAGGGGGGTGAAAAAGAATTAGACAGAATTAGATACTCAGATAGCTCAAGGATTGGCAATCAACTGTAGGTATCTTGGATACACAGTTAGAAGAGCAAATGCTTTGGACATTTGAGATGTCATTGTACTAAACCCCTTCTTTCTGAGTTATGAAAAACTAAACTAAAAAATTAAACTGTTGTGAATCACTTCCTCATCAACTACTACCCTGAGAAACTCAATGAATCAAATGTTAATGAAAGAGAAAAGAGTCAAAGAGCAGCTCTCAAACTTAGGGAGGAAAAGGAAACTCTCTGTCAGAGAAATGTGTAACGACTCACAGGAGCTTGCTTTCTATAGAAATATCAGCTTTGGCAGTCATCCATTGACCTTATACTGTTGAGCAGCTTATCAGGTTGAAAATGATGAACTCCTTAGCCAAGGGAGGAAAAAACATCAGTTATTTATTCTCTTTATGTGACTAAATAAATGTGACTATTGTTTCCAGAGGCACAGATAGCATGGTTCAGGGTAACAGTTTTAGAGAAAGACAAACTTAGTGTTTAATAATAGTTCATGATAAATGCTACATCACTTTCTGAAATTGCCGTGAAAACTTTGTACACACAGAAGTTTGCATTGAAGACATTAGAAGTCTAGATCTTATTTTCACAAAGAAACCAGTACCCAGAAGAGATGATAATATTTCATCAAGTAGAAATTTTTTAAGGGGGGAAAATATAATGCGCTGAATCAACTAAGTATAAATTTAAAAATTAACTCCTGGCACATCCTTTTTTCCCGCCTGTTATACAATTGTATTACAGTCGCTTCCACTGAATCGCTTTTGAAAGAATTTCTTGCATAATGGCATTTTAGTCGTCACTGTAATGTCAACAAACAAGGCAGATTAATGCTTCCAGTCCTGAGCTGTCTTGCTCTCTGCTTATTAGAATTGTAGTCAGATCTTCATTAGAATGAATGACATCTGATTCCATAAGGCAGTCACAACAGAGGCACCTTCTTGCTATGGTGTCACCCCGCAGATGACAATGTAGGCCATTATGAATGACACTCCACAATTCGTTACTTCCTGCCTCAAATTGTAGTTAATCTTTCATCCAAACTGTACACATGTGCAGCTTTAAGTGGCCTATCACAGCGAGTATCCAGTAATGCTGCAAGCACATGGAGACTGACAGAAGGTAAATTGCTTGTCAGGAGGTCTGTATTTCAATTCACAGCATATTCCAAACACGTCGTGGTGAAAGCACGCCACAACAGCTGCTTTCATTGCTAACTATTTTTGATGTAAATGTCAATAAAGCTCCAGGCCCTTTCATATTTTTGGCCAAGAATGTCCGTCTTTCCCTATGCAGGCTGGCAGGTGGAGTTCCATTTATCTACTCTTAGGAACATGTCCTATAATAATGATTGTCTCGGGAGACCGTTTAGAGTGATTGAGAGCAGTGATTGGGACAATAGGCTGCTGAATTTCATTGCTGGAGTGGGTTGACAGGTGACTGCTTTTATACCCTCTCATCTGCTGGAAAAGGAAATAAAACACACATTTCCATCCAGTCCACGGGCAATCCCCTTCAGGTTGAAGATCTACACCTATAGCCCGCTGCATTCATTGGAAAAAATTGAGAGCCATAGTTATTAAACAACCTTAAACTCCCCAGCAGATGTAGGGTTTTTAAAGAGAACCGAAACAGCATATATTTTTGTAGGATTGCAGATAGGAGAATTAAGCAAACAATTTTGAACGGGATATGTATGCCTTTGAGGACCTTCCTCCTTCTCCTTGAAAATGACCCTTTTGGGATACCAGCTGTTCACATTATATAACAAACTCTCTCTTTTAACTAATGCCCTGAAGATGACTGAAGCTTGACCTTTTGCAGCTGAAACCTAGCAGATATATTAAAAACCAATTCAAGAACACCGCTTTTGAATGCATTTGCATTCAAATATGTCAGTATGTTACAGTAGTGAATTATGTTTTATTTTTCTCAGCATAGAGTAAAACCTCATACTCTTTTATGCACCACATTTACTGAGCATTTGCTATAGGCAAGATATTGTATACTAGGGCTAGGGAGACAAACTAGAATTAACCAAACACCCACGAAGAGGCAGTCTTTTAGTAAGAATAATCTGGAGGGAGAAAAATTTTAGTAAAACTTGTCTTTATATTTATATTTTATGTTCTTCCTCTGGTTCTATTATTGTATACTACAATGTACACAATATATTATAGTACTAAAAATAAAATGTATCATATTAATATTAGGAGTGCTTGCTTTTTTGTTCCTACTGATATGAATATGTAATTTTAAAGTTTGGGTGTAAGTGGGCTCAGAAAAGAAACATGGGCTTTGGAGTTAGACTGATCTGAATCCAATCCAGTCTCTACCACTTATTGACCTTCTAGCCTTGGGAGGGTTAAATAACTTAAATTTATTTAACCTTGGTCTCTTCACAGGTAAACTATTAATAGTTAACATGTCTTAAGCATTTACTATGTATCTGTTGTTTTCGTTATTTAGTTTTTTCAAAAGTTCTTGGAGTTGAGTGCTTTTATTATCCCATAACATAAACTGGCTAGTAAATGGACTCAGGACAGGAACACATAAAGACTGCTTCTAGAACCTCTATTTTAAATTACCACTCTAAATTACCTTTAGCATGATAATAATTCCTCACAGCATTAATGTGGGCCCAACATTTAGTTGTACTGTATAAAAGTTAATTTTCTTCTTGAAATTGAATCAGTAACCTATAAGAAGTATCAAGAAAGCTGTTGAAATTCAGAGAAGTTAGCACCTGATTCTCATTCATAGTTGGGCTTGAAGGATGCATGGGAGTTAGGTATTGTACAGGGATTGTAAACCCAGAGGTCTGCAAAGTGCAAAAATGGAGGGAAAGCAGATAATGGGCTATTTAGGGACTAGTGAGCCATCTAGTGTCACTACAAAGGGGGAATCTTGTAGCCTGTTGAAACTGGAGCTTAAGATTTAAAGACAGATCAACTTAAATCCCTCAGCTACTTGCTAGTGATGTGACTTATCTGCTGTACACTTTTTCTTGGAAAATAAAAATTATCTCAGAGTATGATGAAGATTAAGTAGAATAATACATGAGAAAGCACTTGAATTAAACAAAGCAGTACAAATTTAAGGTGATGTGTAAGGGGTTTGTACAACTTTATCAAATCTGATCAGGTATAAACTGAAGGGCATCAGTCTTAGTGTAATATCACTTAGTGGCAGTCGTACTAAGTAAATAAATACAGAATATTAGATAATGCTCTATATCATTCTTTCCACACTGTAGAAAAATACATGTACTATTTATATAAGGTCATGATTTGATCTGTAGCAAATCATATATACTTTATGATTAAATACATAGTCAGGATCTAACAGGCTTCTCTTATGCTATTTACTTTTCTTTTCTTGTTTTGTTTTGTTTTTGTCCCAAGCATGTCTTACTTCAAGTATTATGTGGTGGAAGTTTTGTGATCCCACTCCCTATCAGTGTCTTAGGGATAGAAAGCATCATGTGATAATACACTTCTGTCCCCAGAGACAGTCCCAAGGACCCACATCTGGTTCCTGGTGGACTTCTGAGGCAATAACATGAGCAGTTGTGCAGTGGAGGCCATCCTGAAAAAGAGTGTCCATCATCATTTTTCCAACACCACTTATTCTGTTCCATTTGGTGTCCAGAGTTCTCTCTGCCTTTTTATTTGAGAAAATTATCAGATTCATTTAAAATTCAACAAAAAAATCTAGCAATATATCACTTACAAGGGACACAATTTCAGAACACCAAAAAGTACTTGCAAATTAAATGAGAAAGATTTATCAGATGAATTCCAACCAAAAAAAATGCAATCACATTGATGTAAATTAAATAGTATTTAGATAGTGCATTATCTTTCCTAACTATTACCCCAGGGTGGTTGTGTGTCTTTCATGGCCTTATTTTTGTGCTTTTACTACTTTTATATGTATGTATCCAAAATTATATGGTAGTTTTTGTTTAAAGTTTTGCATAAGTGGTCATACCCTGCATTATTCTCATTATTGATTTTTGTCTTCACACTCTAGATTTTTTAATTTAACTTTTATTTTTTATCTCCATACTCCATTTTTTAACCTGACCAATGCCATGGAGGTTTTCCTCTAGGTTTTCCAGCAGTTTTAAAGTTTTATGTCTTACATTTACGTACATAATCCATTTTTAGTTAATTTTTGTATATGGTCTAACATAAGGGTCTAATTTCAATTTTGTGTGTACATATTCAATCTTCCCAATACCATTTTTTGAAGACTGTGATTTTCCCCTTGTGTGTTCCTGAAATCTTTGTCAAAAAATCAGCTGACAGCCGGGCTCGGTGGCTCAGCCTGTAATCCCGCGCCTTGGGAAGCCTAGGTGAGTGAACTGCCTGAGCCCGCGGGTTCGAGACCCGCCTGGGCAACTTGGCGAGACCTCATCTCTACAATAAATCAAAAATCAGCCGGGCGTGGTAGCGTGCACCTGTAATTCCGGCTACTCGGAAGGCTGAGGCGGAAGGATCGCCAGAGCCCAGCAGGTCGAGGCTGCGGTGGCCGGGAGCGGCCGCAGCACTCCAGTCTGGGCGACAGAGTGAGACTCCAACTCAAAAAAAAAAACAACAAAAAAAATCAGCTGACTATAAACGCATAGATTTATTTGTGGGCTCCTTTTGTTTCATTGCTCTATGTACTTGTTTACATAACCAATATCATGCTAGTTTGATTAATAGATTGTGGTTGATTTTGAAATCAGGTAGTGTTTTCATTACTTGAGCTTCTTTTTGCTCAAGATTGCTCTGGCTCTTTGGGGTCTCTTGTGATTACGTATACATTTTAGAATTTTTTTATTTATGCAAAAAAAGTCATTGGGATTTTGGTAGGGATTAAATTTACTTTGTCGATCACTTTGAGTCACATGGACATTTTAACAATGTTAATTACTCCCATCCATAAGTACAGGATAACTTTCTATTGAGTTGTGTCTTCTTAATTTATTTAATCAATGTTTTATAGTTTTCAGTTTACAGATATCTTATGTCCTTGGTTACATTTATTTTTAAATATTTATTTTTTGTAGCTATTGTAAATGGGACTATATTCTTGATTTCATTTTTGGATGATCTACTGTTAGTGTATAGAAACATTACTAATTTTTATACTGATTTTGTATCCTGCAGCTTTATTGAAGTTGCTTTCTAGTTCTAACTAATAAGTTTTTTGATGGAGTTAGCATCTTCTATTTATGAAGTTATGCCATCTGCAAACAGCAATAATTTAACTTCTATTTGGAAGTTAATTATTTAATTTCCTATTTGGATGGTGGCCCCCCTCCCCCCAATTGCTCTGGCTAGGTCTTTTAGTGCTGTGTTGAACAGAAGTGGCAAGTCATCTTTGTCTTGTTTCTGATCTTTTTACTGATAACTGTAATGTTAGCTCCGGGTTTCTGATATATGACCTTTATTGTTTTGAGGTACAATTCTATTATACTCGATATTTTGAGAGTTTATTATAAGAGGAACATCAAATTTTGTCAAATGTTTTTTCTACATCCATTGAGATGACTATGATTTTTGTTCTTCATTTTGTTAATGTGATGTATCACACTTATGGATCTTGTATGTTGAAATATTCTTTTTTTTTTTTTTTTTCGAGTTGGAGTCTCACTCCGTCGCTCAGACTGGAGTGCAGTGGCCGCTCCCGGCCTCGACCCGCTGGGCTCCGGCGATCCTTCCGCCTCAGCCTTCCAAGTAGCTGGAACTACAGGCACGCGCTACCACGCCCAGCTAATTTTTTGATTTATTGTAGAGATGAGGTCTCGCCAATTTGCCCAGGCGGGTCTCGAACCCTCAGGCTCAGGCAATCCACTCACCTCGGCCTCCCAAGGCGCGGGATTACAGGCTGAGCCACCGAGCCCGGCTGAAATATTCTTACATCCCAGGAATAAATCCCACTGGGTCATGATCCTTTGAATGCGCTGTTGAATTTGGTTTTCTAGATACTGAAGATTTTTGCATCAACATTCATCAGAAATATTTTCCTGCCATTTTCCTTTTTTTGTAATGTCTTTGACTTTGTTCTTGTGGATATGCGTTATTATCTGGCTTAATTTCTTTAGTTCAATACAGGCCCCTACTTCCTAGGTATAATATATTTTAAAATATATTACTTTTCTATGAGTTTTAGTTCCAACAATACATATGATTATACACAAAATTATATACATATTATTGCCAGTGCTTTTTTAAAATGTGAATTAGAAATACTGTATAACTTTCTCTCAATCTAAATAATTTTATTTAGTATCTTTTTTGAGGTGAGTTTGCTAGAATGAAATATCTATTTTTGTTTATTTAAGATGCCTTTGTTTTACCTTCTTTTTAATGTCAATTTTGCTGAATATATAATTTTTATTTCACAACTTTTGCTTTTTCTCAACACTTTATGTCGTATCATGTCTTCTGCCCTCCATTGTTTTTGGCACGATGTCAGCTGTAAACTTATTGAAGTCTCCTTGTACATGAGTTCATTTCTTCTTGCTGCTTTCAATATTTTCTTTTTGTCTTTGAGTCTAAGGATGGAGACAGCAACATAACTCTTTCAGAGTAATGACTTTACTTTGCCCTGAGTTGGGGTGGTAGCCCTTGGTCCTTTCTTCTTGACTCCCCTGATGTGAAATCTGGGTCCTTTGAATGACCTGAAACAATGATGATTAGGGCCAAATATTCATGGTCTGCCATATCTATCATCCTTTGCCCTGCAAATGGAGACTGGGCGGTGGAGAAAGCTCCAGATATCTCAGTCATACTTCTCAAGTTTACAGCTTCATCAAGACAGAAGGAATAAGAAATTCTCCTGGTTTGTCCCTCTGGAAAGAGATTATTGGGCTAGATTGGGAGTTGTGATGAACTTTTTAATTGATTCTCTTCCATTTGCACTCATTTTTTATTTCTCTCAATTTTACTCTTACGATGTCTAATTATTTTGAATGGATATTAGGCCTCTATATATCTTTTTAAATATTTGTGTGTTTAAAAGTTCTTTACAAAGACAATGTTATTATATTCATTGGTTTGGTGTCTCTTCTCCCTGCATCATATTCACTTGGACTGTCTTTTTAAGCAAAATTTTTACATTTTTGGACAAAAAATATCTTGGAAATTCTTCTTGAGTTGGCATTTTTATCCCCCTACCTCTACACACAAACTTTTACCTATGGTTGTTTTGTAGAATTGCTACTTGGTTTCTGAGGTCTTACTCCATAACTAGATATTATCATGGTTGCCCAGGGCTTCTACCTTGTGTCAACATTAAATATTACTAATATCAAAGTTGTCAAGGTATAAAGTTTCACAAATAAACAGTAGTCCCAAGTAATTGTCAATTACAGCTCTCTCACACATGCCTTTTTTCCCCAACCTTTGCCTTTGCTTATAAAACTTCATTTTACTCCCTGATTTTGAGAAGGAGCTTGGCTTAAGTTTCTCCTCTCATGTGGTCCACCATTATCCCTTGTTTCTCAATAGGATATGAATTTTCTAGCCTGCATCAGTTCTAAACCTAGACTTTAACAGATTCCAATTTTGGCCCTATTTGCTGCTTTCATTGCTGTTTTACTCCTGATCTTCAGAATCGCCTTATTATAACAGTTTTTTTTTTCTTTTTTTTTGAAATCTTTGTTTTATCTGTTACTACCAGGCATTTATATTGGGGATTTAAAGTATAAGTTTTAAATGTCTTTTAACAGCTTTATAGAAGTATAATTTACCAACAATAAAATTCACCCATTTAAAATATACAGTGATAAATTTTAGTAAATTTATACAGCTGTGCAATTATTACCACAATCTAGTTTTACAATATTTCCATTAATTCAACAATTTCCTCATGCCTAATTATATCACCTCCTCCTCTTATCATTTGTGCAGGTAACTACTGACCAGATTTCTGTCTCTTTAAATGTTAACTTTTTCAGAAAATTTCTATTAATAAAATACTTTAAAAAGCAACCTTTCGAGTTTTTTTTTTCCCCTTAATAAACATTTTTGTACAAAGCTTTGGGTGAACATATGCTTTTATTCTCTAGGGTAGATATCCAGGAGCTTAAATTTTTTTTTCCTATGGAGAGTACATGGTATATTTAAGAAAATTTGAAACTGTTTTCCTAAATGTCTGTACCATTTTACATTCCCACCAGCAATATATGAGGGTCCTTGTTTTTCTACATTTTTGCCACATTTGTTATAGTATGTCTTTTTGATTACATCCTTCCTGATGTGCATTAAATGATATCTCATTTTCTAATGATTAACAATGTTGAGAATCTTTTCATAGAATTTTATGACATTTGTGTATCTTCCGTAGTAAAGTATCTATTCAACTCTTGCCTATTTAAAAAAAATTGAATTCTCTTATTAATAAGCACAACATCCTCTTGATTGGGAGTCTCTTGTTTTTCTAATAACTTATTGTTCCCAGCTAGATCATTTATGTTATTTTCTTCAAGTGAAACTGATTCCCTGCTTCCTTCTTCAGAAGTACTAACCTCTTCCAAAGATAAATTTACTTGCTGAAACTCCTGGATAACCCACGTGGTCAATCCAAGTATGTTAGTTAAATATGCTATACTGATTTTACCAATAAATGTTTTTGGAAGGCCTTTGCTTTTTATTAGGTTTTGGAGGTAGAAAATTGGTTAGTAGTACATGGGTTTTAGGGAGAAACGTGAATCAATTTTAAATTGAATTATTTTTCCTATCCATATGGTAAGTTAATGAGGCAGGTATCTAACTTCAACCTGCAGAAATTTTCCTAAGGTGAGCTAATGGCTTCAAAAGAACAAAGGACCTGGTTAATGCTAATGTCAAGCAGAAAATAATAGTGTTAGGCAACTTCAAATTGATCCAAATTATTTAGATTTCTATTTGTTCTTGAAGTCTCTCTACCTGGCTTCCTAAGGCCTAGTTCATTGCTAGATCTCTCCCCCTTTTTTTCTTCTTCTTTTCTTTTACAATTAAATGACTTTTAGTATATTCTCAGAGTTGTCCATGCTTTCTCACAATCCATTTTAAAACATTTTAATTACCCTCAAAAGAGGCCACATTCCCCTCAGTCATTATTCACTGCACTTTCAGTCTCCCCCAGCCATAGGAAACCACAGATATACTTTATGTCTCTACAGATTTTTCAATTTTGCACATGTCGTATAAATGGAATTAATACATGATCCTTTTTGGCTGGCCATTTCACTTAGTATAATATTTTTAAAGTCAATCTATGTTATAGCATGTATGAATACTTTAGTTTTTCTGCCAAATAATATTCCATTCTGAGAATATGTCATATTTAATTTATCCTTTCATCAGTTATTGGACATTTGCATTCATTCTACTTTTTGCTTATTTTATATAATTCTTATATGGACTTTATATACCAGCTTTGTTGTGGACATGTGTATGTGTGCATGTGTGTGTGTTTGTGTGTGTGTGTGTGTGTGTGTGTGTGTGTGTTTCTCTTGGGTATATATTCCTGCACCCTGTAGCTCTATGTTTAACCATTTGAGGAACTTTCACATTGTTTTCCAAAGAGGTCACGTTATTTTACATCTCCACCAGCAATGTACGAGTGTTTCAATTTCTACAATTCCCTTATCAAATATAGAATTTGAAAAAAATGTTTTCCAGCTCTGTGGGTTATCTTTTCACTTTTTTGATTGTGTGTTCTCTGGAAGCAAAAAGTTCTTAATTTTGATGTCCAGCTTATCTACGTTCTCTTTTATTGCTAACATTTTTGGTGTCATACCTAAAAAGAAACTACCTAATCCAAGTTCCCAAAACTGTATGCCCATACTTGCTTCTGAAAATGTTATAGTCTTAACTCTTACATATAGGTATTAAATTGATTTTGAGTTAATTCCTGTATATGGTATAAGGTAGGAGTCCAACTTTATTTCTTTGCATGTAGATATCCACTTGTCCCCTCACTATTTGTTCAAACGACTATTTCCTCCCACTTAATTGTCTTAGCAACCTTAGTGAAATAAATTGACTATATTTCTGGGCTTGATTCTATTCCATTGATCAACATATCTTATCCTATGTTAGTACGGCATTGTCTTGGTTGCTGCAGCTTGGTAGTAAATTTTGAAATTAGAAAGTATGACTCCTCTGATTTTTTTTAAGACTGTTTTGCCTATTCTGGGTTCCTTGCATTTGCATTTTAGTTTGTTTTACAGATTTTTGCAAATAAGATCATTGGAATTTCAGTGAAGATTGTGTTGAGTTTATAAATCACTTTGAATAATATTTCCATTTAACAATTTTATACTTTTCAATATATTAACAGGAGATATATTTTATTTCTTTGAGCCTTCTTCAATTTCTTTCAACCATGTTTTGTAGTTTTTAGAATATAAATTTTATATTGTTTATTACCTTTATTCCTAAGTATTTTATTTTATGCTATTATAAATTTGATTGTTTTAGTTTTATTTTTAACTTGCTTATTTCTACTGTATATAAACAACTCAATTTTTATATTGATCTTGTACCCTGAATACTTGAGCTTCATTATTAGTTTTAATACTTTTTAGTGCATTCCTTAGATTTTCTACATACAAGATAACTTCATCTTCAAATGGAGATAGATTTATTTCTTCCTTTCCAATTTGTTTGCCTATTATTTCTTGCTTATTCTAATGTCTAGACTATCTAGTACAGTTTTGAACAAAAGTCATGAGAATGTATATATTCTTTCCTTGTCCATGATCTGAGAAAGAAAGCAGTCAGTCCTTCAGTATGACGTTAGCGGTGGTTTTTTAGTAGATGCTCTTTATTAAGTTGATTTCCTTTCTATCACTAGTTTGTTTCATGTTTTTATCAGGGAGTAATGTTAGCTTTTTAATTTTAGTTTGTTTAATTGAGGTAAAATTCACAAACAGAAAATTAACCTTTTAAAGTGAACAATCCAGGACTTCTGGGCAAGATGACAATGGAACAGGTCAGATTGTGAAAGTCTCTGCAAAAGCGAGTGTCCATAAAGACTCTCTGTGTGAGTGGGTGTGTATCAGTGGGTTAGTTAAGGTCCCGCCTAAGGACTCGGGTTCACACACCTGGGGCTCTCCTGTGGAGATGACTGCGACCTACCACCACCCTGAGATTAGATCCCTCAGTACACAGGATCATCTACCATTCTCAGGGCTCTCTTGAGAGGAGGCAGCAGAGAGCAGCTGCTCCCCACCACTTGGCACCCAGCTCATGCCATCACCTGTGACATGGAACCAGCACGAGCAGGAGGAGCTGTGGAGAGAGCAGGCCCTGGAGAACAGCTCTCTAGAACAGGCCCTAACACCAGTGATGAGAACCAACGGGTGCCATCTTCTCAGTCCTGGACCTGGTGGAGACTTGCATTGTCCTGCCCGGCTCTGCCCAGCACTAGCCTGAGACCTAGAGGCTATCCTCTCAATGGACTTGGTGAGAAAAGCAACCCTTCTCCCAAGCTGCTATAGGCAGTGACACATCAGATCTGAGTTGGAGACTTGACAGCAGCAGCAGCAAGTTGGGTGAATCCAGATCTGATCCATCCTCCCTGATGGTAGCCCGTGGGTCAACCCTATAAGCCGGCAATGAGAATGGAGGGGAGGAACTGGAGACTGGAGCAGCTCCTTAAGGTGGTAGCAGCCAAGAGCAACTTGGAGTTACAGAAACTGCCACAGAGTGAGGTTTTATTTTTTTGTTTATTTGTTTTTATGCTTGATTGTCTTTTGTTTTAGTTTTTTATTTTTCCTCTCTCTTTCATTCTGTTTTTGTTTATATTTTTGTACTTGCTTTTTTCCTGCTATTTTAATGTGTTTTTTAAAGATTTTTTTCTGTGTATGAGTTTTTTTGACGGAGAGTACACAGACAGGGAAGTTTTTGTTTGTTTGTATGACTGTCTGTATATTTTTTGTTTGTTTCTGTCTTTGTTTTTTTCTCTGTTTATTCATTAATTGGTATGTCTGTCCATTTTCCTTCTTATTCTATCTATTCACCTTCCTTTTGTCTTCCCCCTTCCTTTTTCCATTCTTTTTCCTTTTTTAAATCTCATCTTGCTTTCAGGGGGTAAACAGATATCCCCTGTTCTGAATCACAGCTCCTCCCTTAATTAAATCTCAAAACTTCAAAAACCACAGGACCTTACCCCCAGTCCAACCTGAGAATTGAACAAAACCAGAGGATCTACATAAGGAAGAATAGGAGCTTGAGCAAACAGAAATAAACGCTATTCCCCCATCACTGAACAACAGAATTAAAGAAGAGGTTACAAAAAAGGAGGGGGGAGGGAAACCTACATAAATGAAGAAAAACCAAAAGAAGAATATGAGTTTCACACAGACCCCTGAGAGGACAGCCATTGAGAATACAGACTTCAGAACTCAAACAATGAAGAGCCCCCAGAATGATACAAATTCACATATCAAGATATTAATAGAGAGAACAAATAGAAATGAGGAGAGACAAGAAGAAAGATTGAAGGAGTTGATTACTGAGAACTGACATAAAGAATACAAGAATACAGTGAATGAAATAAATGACAAACTGATAAGCATGGAAAACAGAATTAACCAAGCAGAAGAAAGAATCTCAGAGCTTGAAGATCAAAATATGGATCTAACCCAAACAGTTAAAAATATAAAAAGAAACATAAAAAGACAGAACAAAGCCTCCAAGAGTCCCTGAGGCAGATAGGGAGCAGAGACCACCCTGGAACAAACATTCTGTGAAATTATTCAAGAAAACTTCCCTTACCACATCAGAGATGTGAACATTCAAACACAAGAAATTCAGAGAACCCCTGCAAGACAACAAATGAGAAGACCAACTCCTAGACACTTAGTAATTCACCTACAAAAAGTAGGTATAAAAGAAAAAATCCTAAAGGCAGCAAGAGACAAAGGTCAGACTACCTCCTGGGAAAGACCAATTAGAATAGCATCAGACTTATCTACAGAAACACTTCAGGCTAGGAGAGCTTGGAACACAATCTTTAAAGTTCTCAAAGATAAACAATTTCAACCAAGAATTACCTACCCAGCTAAGCTAAGTTTCCTCAGTGATAGAGAATTAAAATCCTTCCCAGACATTCAATCCCTAAGAGTTTTCACTGCCTCCAGACCAGCTCTACAAGAAACACTTAAAGTATTAAACACAGAAGAAAGGAAAAATAGAAAAACAATACCCTTCCCAAGAATGCAGGAAAAAGATAGAAAACACACATAAATCAACCCAAAAATCAAAAGAAAGACAGCAAACAAATAAACAGCAGCAACAACAACAAACTCTATAAGGACCTCATGACAGGAATAAACTCTCACATCTCAATCATAAGCCTGATTGTGAATGGACTAAATGCACCACTGAAAAGACATAGAGTGGCAAATTGGATAAACTATCATGATGCAACAATATAATGTCTCCAAGAGACTCATCTTACCAGAAAGGACACTCACATAGTCAAGGTAAGAGAATGGAAAACAAAATTTCAGGCAAAAGGAATACATAAGAAAGCAGAAGTTACAATCTTAATATCAGACAAAATACCCTTTAATCTACAAAAAACTTAAAAAATACAGAAGGTCACTACATAATGATAAAAGATTCAATTCACTTGCAAGAAATAATCATCCTAAACATAAGAGCACCAACTTTCATAAAGCAGTTTCTAGGTAAACTAAAAAAAGATATTGACTCTAACTGTTGGGGACCGACTGCAAAGGTTTCCCTTCCGACATGGTCAAGGAGACTGATGACCCCAGATGGCATGGCACGTCCAGGAAAGTGACGGTTCTGCTTCTCCTGCTTTGCTTAGTCATGCTGCCGGTGGAAATCCTAGGGGTTGAGAAACTACAACTTGCTAACCAACCACAGAAAACAGACTCCGAGGGATTG
>CAUYQG010047662.1:0-18269 GCA_963574415.1 Tarsius wallacei
TTCTTTTCGTTCTCCGTCTCTCCCTCCTTCCTCTCGCTCCCTGGACTCGCTCCCTCCGAGGAGCACTGTGGACAAAACTTGGGCGGTCCCCGTGGGCATTCACAGTGAGAAGGGCTGGGGACGCTGGACGCAGCCCCTGAGCATCCAATATCCTGATGCCTGATGCCCCAGCCACCTCCACTTGCTCCTGTGCTTGGGAGGCGACCCGTAGACACGTTCCTCTAGGATCAAATGATAGTGTCGTCGGTCCACCCTTCCAAGCCGCGTGTCTGCCGAGGAGCGATCCACAGTGAAGCTCAAGGCAGCACCTGGGCTCGCCTGATGCGGGGGCAGAGGGCAGAGGCCAGTCAGGTCAGCCGCAGGCAGAACCGCCGGGTGGACCCGGCCTGCCAGGGCCCTGGGCGCCCACCACCCTCGGCAGTCGACCGGGTTTCCCCCATCTCGGCATGAGTCCCATCGGCTTTGCCTCCCCACCCGACTTCTTGGGCTTGGGCAGAAAGACCTTGGGGCAGGCATTTCAGCCCTTCTTGACTCTAGCCCAGGACATCCAGGCTGCGCCGGGCTGGTGCTCGCTCTGTCTGAAGATGTCCCCGTGTGGGACATGCTTTTGCCTAAGGTCACGGCTTCTGAACGCCAACCCGCCAGCTTGTCTGCCTCACAGATGGTCTCCCTGGCCTGCTGGTGGCTTTGCTGTCCGTCTGTTCCTGGGCTGCTGGTGGTTCTGGCTCCTCTCGCCACGGGAAGTTCTAAGCGGAAGCTTCTCTGCCGGCCTTTTTCCAGGTGGATATCGTGGGGGACAGCTCGGCCTAGAACAGGGATGGGAGAAGGCTTGGGGCAAGGAAAGGCTTGAACAGAGATGCTGAATTCTCGGCAGTGGTGCTGAGGATAATACAGGGCTGGGGGTGGAGGATGGAGGGGGTGGGATGGAGGCTGAGGGTCACTGAGAGCAGGCCCTGCCCGGGCCCCCCGGTGGGATCTTCCAGCCCGCTGTGTACTGGGTGGCCTGAGCCAACAAGGTCCTCTCCCCTCTCGGGCCTTCGCTGATGGGCAAAGTGGCCACTGTGGTTCACGTGAACTCGTGGCTGGGAAGCGCGTGTGCCTGGCCACAGGAGCCGTCGCTGCCAGCGTTTGGGACCTTGGGGGAGACGGTGCCTGCTGGCCGGGCTGCCTGTGAAGTGCACGGTATGCTGTTCACACCTAAGCGTGCTCACTGTTTGAAGGGAGGTGTGCCTGTGGCTTGGTAGCCGTTCCAGCGGCGAAGCTGCCCTCCAGGTTAGAAGATCACCAACACCCGGGGTTAATTCCCATCCATCCAGAGCCCACCGGTACTCAGCTAAATAGAGGACGGAGAGGCCGGCAGGGATGACAGAGAGAGAGAGAAAGAGGATGAGAGACAGAGAGACAGAGACAGAGACGAGAGAGAGAAAGGCTGAGGGAGAGAGACAGAGATGAGACAGACCGAGAGAGAAACAGAGGAAGGGAGAGAGAGACAGAGGGGGAGAGGGAGAGAGACAGAGATAGAGGGAGAGAGAGAGAAAGGCTGAGGGAGAGAGACAGGAAGTGTGAGACCGAGAGAGAGAAAGAGCTTCTGCACCCGTCATCTTGTGCTTCCGGACTGGGAAGCGTTTGTAGCCCCAGAGAGAAGTCCAGGTGGACCAGGACGGCCATCTGCGTGGGGACACATTAGAGACGCTCCCGGAGGACCAGCTACTGTAGGAGAAACGGCCTGGTACAGCCTGTTGAAGTGCGTGCTACCTGCGGGAAGATGGGGTGCCTGGAACCCCCGACCTCCTGAAGGCTCCTTGGGGGCAGCCACGAGCAGAAGGGGAGGCCGCCGGCTGAAGGCCCCACCTGGGGTCAGTCCAGACTCGTGGCTCTGTGATTCCTGTTTCAGGAAAGCCTTAAAGTGTTTATTTCCAGCGGCGATGTAGTCATCATTGGTACAGTTTTAAAATTTTCCCTTTGCAGCCGGGCTCGGTGGCTCAGCCTGTCATCCCGCACCTTGGGAGGCTGAGGTGAGTGGATTGCCTGAGCCTGCGGGTTCGAGACCCGCTTGGGCAACTTGGCCACCGCAGCCTCGACCTGCTGGGCTCCGGCGATCCTTCCGCCTCAGCCTTCCAAGTAGCTGAAACTACAGGCGCGTGCTACCACGCCCAGTTCATTTTTTTGATTTATTGTAGAGATGAGGTCTCGCCAGTTGCCCAGGCGGGTCTCGAACCCATGGGCTCAGGCAATCCACTCGCCTTGGCCTCCCAAAGCACGGGATTACAGGCTGAGCCACCGAGCCCGGCTTCCTTTTATTTCTAAATGATCATCCCATCACCTACTAGTGGGCATTTTCTAACCAGGACTCCCTTGGGATTCCTGTTCTCGCCTCCTGGCTGGAGTTTAAGGGTGTCCTGAGCCCTCCAGTGCAGTAAGTCTCAATAAGCAGGTCAGGTGGGAGTCTACCTGTAGCTCTAGTGAATACACATCTCATCAGAAAGTTGTGATATTGCACTCCTCAGAGCCAGGATGTGGGAAAATGTGCTCCTTCGCTTGCCCGCCAGACCACGTGGCAACACCTGTTTTGTTCTAAAACCTTTCTTCTTTGCTCCAAAATTGCGAATTGCATCATCTCAGCCACACACCTTTTGGGAGAGAAATCCAGGGGCCATGAACAAAGTCAGAGCATCCTATTCTTATCATGCTGGTCCTTGTGTCACTAACAGGCTTCCCCGCTTGTCCCTATAAAAACGGGATGTGTCGTGGGGGAAAAACAAAGATTAATGATTAGTTCTATGTGTTTTCTTCCCCTCTGGACAATCCTGCTTTTTTTTGCAGACACACTGTTAATTTGAATGTGGTTCAAATGCGGATCATTTCAATGAACTTAATTAGAATACTGCTTGAAAACAAAGATTATTCGATCACCTTGAGAACGGAGATTATTCTTAAAGATAAATCTATTTTGAGGGTTTGCAGAGACCAAATAATATACAATGGTATGAAAAATAATGCAAAATGTTGACTAAGCCACCATCACTTTTGAGCCGACTGACCCGCTGTCCCTCTCCACACTCAGCTTGGAGAGTCTGCGAGGGAGGGTTAATTTCTGGCCTCAACACTGTCTCCAGAGCAAACTCATGTTGTGCTAAGGTCAGATACATTTCAGCTAGAATGGAATGTCACTTAAAGTCGGTGGGTCCAGTCATTCACTGTGGCTCCCCAAATAGTTTGTATGACCACTCCATCGGCTCAGATGCATTTTCTTGAAGCTTCTCAGCAACGGCAGCTGTGGGCTGGGGGCTTGGTGGCCATGGAGGTTGTAGGCTGAGGACTTGGTGGTCACGGTGACTGTGGGTTGGGGACTGGGTGACCATAGTGACTGTGGACTGGGAACTTGGTGGCCTTGGAGATTGTGGCCTGGGGACTTGGTGGCCATGGTGATTGTGGGCTGGGGACTTGGTGGCCTTGGCAATTGTGGGCTGGGGACTTGGTAGCCATGGCAACTGTGGGTTGGGAATTTGGTGGCCATGGTGATTGTGGGCTGGTGACTTGGTGGCCATGGCAGGGCTGGCAACTTGGTGGCCTTGGAGATTGTGGACTGGGGACTTGGTAGCCATGGTAACTGTGGCCTGGGGACCTGGTGGCCATGGGGATGGTGGGCTGGGAACTTGGTGGTCCTGGCGACTGTGAGCTGAGGACATGGTGGCCTTGGGAATTGTGGGCTGGCTACTTGGTGGCCTTGGTGATTGTGGGCTGGGGATGTGGTAGCCAGGGCAACTATGGGCTGGGGACTTGGTGGCCATGGTGCTTGTGGGCTGTGGATTTGGGGGCCGTGGATGCTGTATTGGCTCTGATGAGTTCTGTAGCCGCTGGTGAATCCCGGAGAGACAGAAAAGCCCTCTTCCTCATGACTGTCACACCGTGTCCACTGGCAGATGCTGCACCAGTCCCAGCCCAAAGTGACAATAGAGACTTACTCCTCTGTCTTGAGAACATAATCGGTTCCCGTCTATTTGTTAACCGCAGACTCACCAATCCTTCCCATTCCACGGTTCTTCTGAGGGCGTGGGATGGTGACTCCGGGGGATGTTTTGCTTCTCTCTGCTGTTGTGGTTCTGCAGAACGCCGTCAGCCAGCAGTGTTTCCTCGTCTTGGGAAGTGGATTCCTGTCCCCTTCAAGGCTCCGAGAGGTGCCAGGCCCTTGCAGAGAAGGTGTGTGCGTTCATGGCCCCTGAGACTCGGCCCTCCTCCCACCTCCGGTCGCTTTCCTCTCCAACAGCGTGGCAGCCGAAGGACGCAGGTTTTAGCAGCCAAGCCCCTTGGCGCTCTCTGTGGACAGGGGTCTTAGTCCTTGGGCTTCTCCACAGCTGGTCACTGGACACAGGCTCGTCATGGCCGGCTCTCTGCGACTTCCTCCCGAGTACTGCTGCTGCCCTGCACACGTGAAAACGGAGGCTGGGCGCTGCGTGGCCTTGGCCAAGGTCCCTCTGCAAGTCGCTTGGCGCTCCGATGCCCTGGCTGTCCCACAGCACTGAGCGGCTCCCGACAGCCCGTCCGGGGTGCCCACGGCGGGGCTACAGAGACACCCGAGAGCCGGAGAAGGCTGGGTATGGTCCTCGCTATGGATGGCATCGTGGTGTCTCTGTTTATACATGATGACACTGCGGTGACACTACGTCACACGGAGATGGCTCAGGGGAGAGGGAGTTGTCACGGGGGCTGGGCTCCTTGGGAATCCACTCAGACAGGGGGTTGTAATTTTGAAATTTTGTTTGGGAAGGGCAAACATTATCTCTGCTGAAGTAAACATTTTGTTTGTAGGCTTGCTAATTTTGCTACCATCTTTTGATACTGTTGAAAGGTCTGCTGGTCGCAGTGGCTCACACCTGTAATTCCAGCAGTTTTGAATGCCAAGATAGGAGGACAGCTTGAGGCCAGGAGTTGGAGACCAGGCTGGGCAACATAGCAAGACCCCATTCCTACCAAAAATAAAAAATACAACAAGATAAATTAACCAGGCATGGTAGCACATGCCTATAGTCCCAGCTACCCAGGAGGCTGAGGTGGGAGGATTGCTTGAGCCTAGGATGCAGTGAACTATGGTCACGCCACTGTAGTCCAGCTTGGGTGACAGAGGGAGACCCTATTTTTTTTTTTTAAAGAAATGCCACCTGTTGGCCCCTAACATTGGATCTGTGTTGGAATTCTGCTGGTAGCATTCCTTTATTTCCTAAGTGAGAAAAAGCAAGAATGGTTTTATTATGACTGCAGGTCTCGTTCTTCCTTGCCTGAGTAGATGCAGATGTGGTATTCAGGATGGATGCTAATTCTGAATGTGGCAGTGCGGTTCCACAGAGAAGAATTCTCAGCAGAATCTGAAGAGCTCTCAAGATCCTCCGCCCGTTAAAACATTCCTTCAAAGGACTCTCACAGTACCTTGCACGCCACCAAAACACACTTCTTCCTTGAGATCAAGGTTCATAACTCTGTGTGATTCTGGCAAAAAGGCTGATAGGCCCCTAGAGAAAGGGCAGCCCCGCCCGACATTGAAGACCTTTATGAGGGCGGCAGGTCTGAGGCTGTAGGTGACATTGGAGGGACATCGGATGCCTTGTTGCTGGAGCCATGACCCTCGGGCCATGGGATGTGGAATCTTGGTGACTTGTGGATGTGGTTAGCACGGGGACTCTGTGCCTTGTCTGCATAGCCTGGGGCCGGGTGAAGGCTGCCATGGCTTGCTCACCTTGGTCTGCCTGCCGCTGGGTTACTTCCTGACCTTGGTCTGCCTGTGGCTGGGTCTCAGCATCGAGTCAGAGCAGGAGAAGGCAGCCCAAGCATGGTTGTCGCGTCTCACCCCAACTTCCCACACTTAGAGGCAGCTCCCTCTTCTGTCTGGTTGTTTCTCTGATATCTGCTCCATAGTTCTAACAGGATACTTGTATTGCTGTTTCTGTTTTAGGTCTTTATTAAGATGCTGGATAGATAGACAGACAGACAGACAGATAGATGATAGACAGGTATTAAGGAAGACAACTTTCCTACACCTCCCAAACACATCCTTTCTACTTTCTCTGTCCCCATCCTCTTTCGATGTTATTATTTTAATGTTTGATTTTATCAGTGCATGTTGATATACGGAACTTACATGATTTGTACAGTATTTTCATCTACCCGCCATTGACGGCTGAGTCATGTAATACACAATGGCTGAGTTCTTTTTTCTTACACAGCCTTTTGTTTTTCCCAGAGTTAGTAATTGCTTTGTGGTTTTATTTGCTTGATTTCCCACCTACTTTCCATGCATTTGTCTTTCGGTTCTTGTGATTTAAACACAAAATATCAGGCGAGCGCTCACCTTCATCTCTCGGCGACAGCCCTTCGTCCTTCCGGATACCTGTGCCCCATCTAGACCTGCCCTGGCATGCTGGGCTCTCCTGGGCCTCCTGGGCTGGTTGGACCACCCCATGGGCTCCATCCCATGCCCTGGATCCCATGTTATCTGCTTGTGGCTTTGCTTTCCTTGGGTTGAATTAGAATCTTCACTAACTTTTTGAAGAAAGTGCGTGTGAAAGATACATGTTTACATCATCACCTTACTTTCTACTCTGATTCTTAACTGGTGGTACGAGTGGGGTGGGTCCCTAAGTTGGGGGTGATTTTTTCCCCAGGCTTTAAAGGCATCGTCCTTTTGTTTTTGAGGTTCTGGTGTTGATGGGGCTGAGGCCATTCTGCTTCTCGGTCCTTTGTAAGGATCCTTTTCCCTCTTCTTGGAAAGCTTTTGAAGAAGACGTTCTTTTGCTCCAAGAACACTGAAGCCTCAAGACTGTGGTCCTTTTTCTTTATGTTATTTTTGTGTGGGCGAGCCTTGCAGCCTACACTCATGCTCTTCAGTCTGGAGCGTTCCTTTTAATTCTTTCATAATTTCCGCCTCTGCAATTTATTTTCCTGGAACTTTTACTAAGCAAATATTCTATCTTCTCTACAGAATATTTAATTTTCCTTACTTTGCTTCTGTTTTCTATCTTGTTGATTTTTGCTCTAATTTCTGTATAATTTCATAATCTTTTTTCTTCTGCTCGAATTTTAATTTGTCATCATATTTTTAATGTCCAAGAACCCTCATTTTTTTTCTTCAAATGTGACTTTTGAGTGTTGCTTGTCACTAAGGTACCATGTCTTTTCTAGTTACTAGTTATTAGTTTTTTTTTCTGATCTCTGTCTAAGCTCCCTTCTGACGTTTGTTTGTTTGTTTGTTCAGACTCTGTCTTGCTGGCAACCTTTTCTCAAATGCCTGGTGTCTCTGGACGGCTGGGCACGTGTGAGGGTGGGGTCCCAGATGGCAGTGCTGAGGTAGCTCAGAATGGCTTGTGAGGACGGTTGGACTTTCAGGGATTCTGTGAGCCTGTTATACACTTAACTTACATGAAAAACACAGACGCTCAGTAATTAAAATTTACAGCCCTAATTTTATTTACTATATTTTACTATCACCTGTGCTCTTGAGGTTACTTACGTCTGTTGTCCGACAACTAGACTTTGCGATGGGTGCCATTGTACTGTGTCTCTCTTTGCAGATCTGTGTTTAGGGACATCACAAGCACAGCTTGAAATCAGCCACGCGGGAGATTTTGCGCCGTGGAAATCGGCCAGAACTGCAGGACACTGCTCTCCTGCCCCTCCGCCCCCACTGCAGAAACACTTGCAAGAACACTGCTGTGGTGACCCTATTTTAAAAATCAGAGCGTGTGCCTACTTAGAGCAAGATACTCATTTTGAGTTGTTTTTGAAAACTAAAATGGATTTGCATCGATCAGGCCCATGACCTTGGCCTTAGACAGTGCTCCAAGACTGACTGAGGAATGCCCCCTGGAGCAAACGTCCTTACCCAGTGTGCAGACATTCCTTCCTGAGTCAAAACTCAATCTCCTCCAATGTTAGGTCTAAACAAAGACCAAAACTTTGGGCTAAGAGTCTTCCTGTATTTCACAAAGTCATTTTATAAAAATGTTCGCATGACCATTTTGAAACGATGACTTTCCAAAGAGGGGCTGTTTCAACGTAGCTGTTACCTCTCCATAGGAATGCTGGGTTTCAGTTCTTTCGTGTGTGTAAGAAACTGTAGTTTTTATAGCATGTCCACTTTATTTCATGCTTTTATTTGAAAATATTCATAATAGAAATTAACACCATACCTCGTAAAAAAGCGTTTAATATTTTCTACAAAGGGAACCATAGCTGTGGATATCCGTTGCAAGATAATATTTTAAGGCATCGGATGGGAGAGCTCTATGGTTAAGACACAAGGCATATTTTGATTACATTTTGGTTTTCTTAAAAAGTTAAAATAAAAATTAAACCATATACATATATCAATTATAACAAAACTAATATTTTCTAAGCTCAATATTTTAGTCTGAAAATTATGACATTGTGAGGAGGAAAAAATGTAAACAGCTAGAATAAGACAATCACGAAGAAATGAGATAATAGTCTTCAGATGAAACAATTAAATATGAATTATGACATAATTACAGACCCCCCGATGGGTAAAGAAGAAAGCTACTGATGATATAATCGTGTTTTCTATAATGTCGACTGCTGTTCAGGCTAAAAAGATATTTATTCCATTGCAAATTCTTCTATTTTGTTGTTTTTAAACTTTCTCGAAATGTTCCTTTAGACTCGGGATTTCGGTGCTGCAATTAAATCAAAAGTAATAATGTTGAAAAGAGTTTCATCAAAGTTCCAGCAGATTTATATCAGTATGCCATTCCCTTAACTACCTGCTTCCAGGCGTGGGAGTACGTCATTCTGCTACGTGGTTGACTTGTCCATCGTATCAAAACATCCGCGTATCAATTTCCACATCACCAAGAATGGATTTTCGCAGTTAGGGATAAAAATTAGTTCAAAACTGGAAAAAATAAAAAAAAGAACCGTTTCACCCCGTATAGGGCTCATACTTATTGGATTTGGCTTTTCCCTTTTTACATTTCTGACTCACACTCGTTCAGGAGGAAGTGCCGTCACCCAGACACACCAGTCACACGTGTGGAGGGAAAGCTTCGTTTCTGGAGCTGCAGAGCTGGACGCTGAGAAAAGAGCTTGAGATGTGTGCACAGAACACATTCGTGCACCTGCTCCTATACATGTTCGCAGACGTAAGCATGAACATGCAGACGCAGGCACATACACAAACACACGTGTGTGCACGTGCCGTGTTCACAGACAGCGGACAGACAGGCGGCTGTGCTTCCCAGCTGTGCTACCATGCGCTGCTCACAGCAGTCTTGGAGCAATCAAGTGCCCCTGGAGAAGCTGTTCCGACTTGTCTTATTCCCTCTTAAACTCGTGTTAGGTCACAGCCGCGGGTTGCTGCCACACTCTGCCAACCCTGCCTGGTTTCATCCGCAGCTGCTGAAATTCTTACCCGCGGCCCTGTTAGAAAACGGATCTGCTGTGCCCTGCGCTTCCTTCAAAGGATTAAGGGGGAAAATGTATGCGGTGGCTGATTGTGGCTCTTTCGTTTGCAAATTTACATGATCCCTTTAAACATGAAAGTGCCTTTTCTTATATTAGATGTAATTCACAATTACTGTAAAAATGCAGAATATATGCAAGAATGTGGATTGGCAGGAGCAACTCTGCCTCCATGATGGTGAAAGCAGCTGGGAGCATTCAGCAGACAACGGTGCGTTTCCCGTCCTGTGATCGTGACTCTGCGGCGCTGGGAGCCTCACGCCAGGCAGTTTTGTGGCCTGGTTTTCTTCCGGCAGCGTAACGGAAGGAGCACTTTCCAGTAAGCATCTCCCACGTCACTAAAACTCCTCGTCAGCCATGTTTTGATGAGAACTTTCCAGCGTGCGGCTGGCCTAAGTCACCGGACGCTCCGTCTCTGGCCGTGTTTAGTGGCGCAGTAAGCATCTTATGGCGAGCATGCTTGCAAAGGATAGATCTTTAGAAGTGAAGTGGCCACAACGGGAGACAAGAGCACACTTGAGGCTGCTAACACATCACCCCATTGCTTTGCGGAAACCAGGACGCTGGGGTGCGCCTCGCGGGCACTCGTGGCCTTGACTGGCGGGGTTCCCGCCGCCTGACTCCAAGGATCGTGTTCAGAGACTGGTCCTTGTTTTCCTTAAAGCCTGTCCGTGGGTGAGGCATGGGGCCAGGTGAGGCGTGGGGTGTGGACTTCCCTACTGTGGGGTGACAATGCCACCTGTAGCCCCCAAGAGATCCAGGTTCAGTGTGACCTGTCCCCCATGTTCCATGGCTAGTAGAAGCCAGAGCTCTGTCTGGTGTCTCCTTCTCATCCTCATCTCTGGATCTGTCCCCGGGTCCAGCTTTTGGATTCCTCTTTCTCTCATCCGGTCTTTGTCCCATGGAGACTCAAGTGAGAAACTCATGCCCCTCTTTGGCAAAGAAACCCAATCCCCTTCCCTTGGGGAAGGGAGGCCTGATGGAAGAGGTGGAGAGTCTGGGAGAGCTGGGCGGGCCAAGCGGAAGCAAGGCGGACTCCCCAGGCCCAGACAGAGCTCCAGGAGGGCTGGGGTGTCGGGCAGCGAGTCCCCATAGCTATAGCAAAACCTGACGAGCGCGGTGGGGCCCCTCCCACCCTCAGGGTCGATGGTTTTCAGATGGTTATGGCTGGAGGGCCATGTCCACCGCTGCTGGTGACACTGGGTGCTTTCTTTTCTGACTTCTGTTTGCTGCCTCTGTCCCTCTCCTTGTAGACCTGCTCTCAGATGACGAGAGCCAGCTCCAGTGTCATGGGGCATCATCACTGTGTCCTGCACTGACTCCATTGTTTCACAGGATAAACACAGGCCTTGGCAGAGGGTTTCTTTTTTTTGAGTTGGAGTCTCACTCTGTCCCCCAGACTGGAGTGCAGTGGCCGCTCCCGGCCACCGCCGACTTGACCTACTGGGCTCCGACGATCCTCCTGCCTCAGCCTTCCAAGTAGCTGGAACTACAGGCACGCGCTGCCACGCCCGGCTAAGTTTTTGATTTGTTGTAGAGGTGAGGTCTTGCCGAGTTGCCCAGGCGGGTCTCGAACCTGCGGGCTCAGGCAATCCACTCACCTCAGCCTCCCAAAGGCGCGGGATTACAGGCTGAGCCACCGAGCCTGGCTTGGCAGAGGGTTTCTAAGCAGAGTACATGGGTGTGGTGCAGAGTGCAGTGTGGGGAGCGGGGGTCCCAGGCTCTCCCCTCTGGACTTCACAGTGAGGACGGCGCTTGTCCAAGACCTGGAGACCCTGTGAAGGGAAGGGGAGATGCAGAAAAGCAATGGGGTTGGAACAAGGGGTCTCACTCTGTCGCCCAGGAAGGGGTGCAGTGGCACGATCACCGCTCACCAGTCTGAGACTACAGGTTCACTGCTCACCCGAGTCGCTGGGACTACAGGCTTATGCCACCACGCTAGTTAATCTTTTTATTTTTATTTTTGTAGAGATGAGATTTCGCTATGTTGCCCAGGCTGGTCTGGAACTCCTGGGCTCCAGTGATCCTCCCGCCTCGGTCTCCCAAAGTTGCTGGGATTACAGGCGCTCCACTTGTGCCCAGCCAAGAGTCCCTATTTTAATGCGAACTCACCACGTGACCTCTGACTCACCCCAAGTCCAGGACGGCCTCCAAGGGGTCCAGCTGGTGTGCTCCTCTTAGGTAGAAGGACCTACTCCCTGTCAGTTTCCCCCAACAGCCCTCGTTGTTCTAGAGATCGCAGGATGTGGTGCCTCCAGCCCCCCAACCCATTCCTCCTGGAGCATGGATGCGTCTTCCCTGAGATACAAGCCCTGGGTCTGGACTAACAGGCGTGGAGGGCTACCTGTCTCATGGTGGCCTGAGACCACGCTTCTGTCCACAAGTTCCCCAGGAAATCACCCAAGGCCGACACACTGGATGCGTCCATTCCTTCTTCTATTGCTTGGCTTCTTCTGCATTTGGGGGTTGCTTGTGCAAACATCCTTTCAGGGGACACAGGGCCCAGGGGTGGCCAACGTGCCCTCCAGGTTGAGCGCCGGGGGGTCCCAGGACGGCCATCCACCTGCACGGGACGATGGGACGCTGCCCTCTCTTGGAGGATGGCACTGCATCCCGGTTGGGTGTGTGGGCTGGGCGTGTTCCACCGTCTGGTTGCAGCTCTGCGGTCTCCATGACATTGTCAGGATGAGGGATGGCATCGGGACACGCGGACAGCACGCTTCACGGGAGCGCCGCGGACAGTGCTTCGGGATGATGGGGCTGCCTCCTTTTTTCTGTAATTACAGGCCGCACTCACTCATTATTCTCGACTTAGCTCGATCTATACTTCAAGCAGATGCGGGGACGTAACACGAGAGTGTTGTGTGTGCTAATGCATGTGTGCGCATCCACCCACACTCGATGCCTGTGCAGATAATACCTCATAATAATGCGGGATACCAGAGTTTAATCAAAGCATCCCTTTGTCGTGGTGCAAAACTAATTGTGTTGTTGTGTGTTGGAGGTCAAAGTTGCTGTAATAAAACATCCATCTCGGAGCTTTTTAGAGGAACCTGTTTAAAAAGGTTAAAGTGGGTAATTATCACACCCTAATTTACAGCTACTTGGCAATAACAGTTGCTTTTCAATGAACCATTTATTCACGATCCGCCGCTCCACGCGGTGGGATTCTTCTTGACGAGGTTAGGGGATGTAATTAATAAATGATAGGATTATTTATGGTTCACGGTGCCAGATTGGGAAATACAATGATATACAGAATGAGCTAAAAACGCTTCTCGAAAGCAGCCTGGCAGTCTCTAATCCACGGATTGAATTGTCATCTCACGCGACGGAGGGAGGGAGCGCCAGGTGGCATTTGCGGGGTGTCTTTTCGCTTCCACACTCCCTCTTTTTGTGTCCGGAGAAGACCGCCGGGCTCCTTCCAAAACAGAGTGAGGGGCAACCTCCTCATCTTCGTCTGGGTGTGTCTAGCTGGGGTTTTCGGGGAGCTGGGGGGAGGAGGGTGTTCATGCAATTCTGACAACGGGCGCTCTCTCTAAGTGAGGACAGGAATCAGGGGTCACGCGAAAGAGTGACAGCAAAGAAAATAGATGAAATCAACAGATGCGCCGTCATGTTCTCAAACCAAAGCAAGTACAGCCCGTGCAGCTAAGTTCATCCAAATGTGGCATTTTGGGCATGGAGACAAGTATTTATAATGTTGCTTGTTTTCCAAGCCTTTCCTGACCCTGGATTTGCATACAGTGGTGCTGTTGGAAGTCGAGGCTTGTTTCAACCAATGTCAGAAACCAGGGTGCTGGCCTCTTCCCTGCTGGGCTGTCTTAAGGCTGGAAGGCAACACGCAGTCTGCATCCTTCTATGTGACCTGGGCCAGTGGTCAGTAGCTGCTCCCCAGATGAGCACGGCCTCTCAGCTGCAACATGCTGGAATTCCGACTTACTGCGTTTCCAGCAGGGGCTCTGATGTGCGTGTTATGATTTACCGTGCCCTGGAAGGTTAGTGATGCCATTCCAAATCCCGGGTAAAAAAGTGGGGCCTGAAAATTCAGTGATAGGTCCAGCTTGTGTGGAACAGGGTAAGTCAAGGCTGAAAATCCGGCTGACCCTGGGGGCGTGTGCCTATCGTTCCTGCAATTTGGGAGGCTGAGGCGGGAGGATTGCTTGAGGTCATGAGTTGGAAGCTGCAGTGAGCCATGATTGCATCACTGCACTCCAGTCTGGGCGACAGAGCAAGACCCTGATTCTAAAACTTAAGGAAAAAAAAGACTCAGGATCAGAGGGCAATGACCCTGTCCAACAATATGACGCAGTGTGCTTCCTCACAGCCGCCCTCACTAAGCCCTTTTCCACGTGTTCACACAGCTCCCCCATGGCATTCTTTATTCTTCTCGGCTTCAGTTTCCACATTGGCAACATAGGAACATAGGACTGCCACCCCGCAGTGTGTAGAGGCTCACCTCGGCTCCATCGTGCAGCATGATGACTCTAGTAAATAACAATGTACTGTTTTCTTGGAAATTGCCAAGAGAGTAGATTCTAAGTGTTCTTACCACAAAAAAATGGTAAACACGGGAGGTCAGGCATGTGTCAGCTGGCCCGATTTAGCCATTCTACAATGCCTGTGTATTTCAGAATACTATGTTGACATGATAAACACACACGAAATTTGAACATCCACAGATAAGTTTTAAAAACAAGCCTGCACATTTAATTTCAAAACGGCAACCGCAACATAAGCTCAAACTCTGTGATGAAGGCGGTGTGAAAGGGTAATTTAGAAACCGGAATGTGGATTTTCACGTGTAAATGCTTGGGAGGAAGATTCGACAGGCCGGATGTTATTCAAATGAAACACATTTTCTCTGCAAAAGACGTTGTCCAGAGCATGAGAAGATAAGATGAAAACATTTTCCAAAGACACATAGTACTGTTGCCCACAATATATAAAGAGCTCTTACAACTCAACGGTAAGAAAATGAATAATCTGGTTAAACAACGGGCAAAAGATCTGAACAGACACTTCGCCAAGGAATATGCCGCTTTCAGATAAGCATACGAAAATATGCTCAACACAATACATCAACAAGGAATTGCAAATTAAAACAACGGATAGATACCATTACTGCAGGCTCCTTGGAAGAAGAGGGAACCAGAGGCCGGCATAAACACCGGAGCTTTGCGTCTGTTCCCTGTGAGGGCCCCAGGGACCCACGGGGGTGTCTGAGCTTGGATTCCCACATCACACAGAAGTGCTGCTGCTTGCTCAAGATGGCAGGTGACTCAGGGTTTATTTTCAGTCCAAGAAAAGTGCAGTTTGTCCCCACATCTCCTGGTGGTTGATTTCCTAAGGAATGGGGTATGTGCCAAAACTGAGAACAACTCTAGCCAGACTTCCCTCAGGTGAACCTTTTACGGTGCCTCTGACAGTCTTGCAGGAATAGGGCCGGGCCCTGCACACGGGGCTCTGAGGATATCGGGGATGTTTAACATTATCGGTCACTGTCGCCAAGTGCCAGTGTGAGCCCAGCTGCTGTGACAGTCAGGATCGGCCCTGCTCGTTTTCAGATGGTCCCGAGGGCACGTGCCAGCTTTGCGGGGACCATTGCTCAGATGTTGTTGGTGGCACCAGGTGGGTGAGGGCCCGTGAGACACTGTGGGACCAGAAGTCACACAGTCGGCTTGGGGCAAGTCACATAAGGTAGACAGTGATTTTTTTTTTTAAGTTATGGGTACAACTTCAAGGCCTCTTGGCAGATGGGGAAGGTAAGCCCAGGGCATGGTGACACTCAGAGCCACGGCCACTGCCTCTCGTGGACAGGACCAGCTATAATGGTGGGATTTGGGGTGTTGGTGTACACAGAGGGTGCCCAAGAAAAACACTGTATTAAAATCACAATACTCAATATGCAGCGATTACAAAAGACGAGTACAAGTCGCGTTTGACTTCTGCGATGACAAGAGGTGCTCACAGTGGTTGCCATCAGCGTCCAGACGCTTCTGATGAGGGCGGACAACGGCAGGACTCGTGGCCGTGCAAGGCCGCCCATCTCCCCTTGTGCATATCACACACAGAACCGTGCGTCTCAGACTCATCGCGGATGCATACAGTTGTCAGGCTGTTGGAAGTCCTGCCAACTCACACCTCCATTGTTGTGCTTCCACAACGTTCTTGACTTTCAAAGGCCACTTCAAGATGGTCCTACGTTCCTCCGGCAACAGTTGTGCTTCCGTCATTTTCTTTGACCGTCCTACCTGTCGCAGGGTGACGCCATCATTCCTTTGAGGAACGCCGTCTTTGAGCGAACATCATACTACCCGTGGCTCCCGTCATTCAATTCAACTTCGCAGAGTCACACGGAGCGGACACCTCTTGAAATGTGCCTCCTTGCTTTGGGCACCCCCGACTTGGGCCCACGGACTGGGTTTTAAACGGAGTCCTAAGCACGTACGCATTTGCCGCAGCTGCAGTGCGGGGAGGAGCAGGGACGCCCCTCAGTGGCCTGTGACACGTGTCGCACAGTGGTGTTTCTGACCATGAAATGGCCGGGTAGGTGTGACGATCGCTGCTTCTCATGCAGCTGCACGGAGACCACAAGTGAAATATTTACCAGCTCAGGGTGGAAGGCCCCACCCTGCCCCACTCCAGGGTGGGCCTGACTCACTGCCGCGTGTTCTGACTTCTTTCTTGTCCCCAACAAACGTGCAAATATTCCGCCCTGACAGGGCTGAGAATCACAAAGGCTTCGTGTCAGAGAAAGCGGCACTCAGCGTGGAGTTATTCAGGTATAAATTGTATGGCAGCGAGCCGCACATCGGTTCTCGTTCCTTTCTGGCTTGTCAGTATTTTCACCGAGCTTATTTGTTAGCAACTTTACCCAAATAGGAACGGCAGCTGGAGAAATAAAATTAGAGTAGTTAATTACATTATTTTTTTAAAATTCTGGTAAAATGGCTGCTGGGTGATGAAGCATACATCTGATGAAAATGGATGATTGGCTGTGATTTAACCATACCCTCTCTGTTCTCGGAGAATTGAGGGTTTAGCTACCCTAAGTACTATTTTATGTAATGAAATAACTTGCAGCTTTTTTTTGACAGACAGAGCGATATTTCTTTACCCCAAGTCTATCACTGTGGCTTTTGAGCTTCACTTAATATTTTGAATAATGAAATAGAAGAATCTTTGTTTGGCAGCCTAAGAGCAGAACGTCGCCGAGAGATGAAATCGCTGGAGTTGATCGGGCTGAATCTCGCTGACATTTGCAGGGGGGAATTGCCCGGGAATCGGGGTGCGAGAAGGTGTCCTTAAAGTCGTGCCGATGCTTCTGTGGATGTAAAGGGGGGAAGAAACTTAAAGGCACATTAGGTTTTCCTGGGAGCACTTTCCTCCATGGAATAGAACATTTGTGTGTGATTGCGGGTCCACTACGCTCAAAGGCCACTGCCGTGGACGTCTCAGGCGCGAGTGACCAGCCGGGGTCAGTCTGCAAATCTCTGATGGAATGCTTGCAATGATTTCTCCCCTTTCGGTGGGGAGAAATTCATCCGTGTTTCGTTTCGGATCCCTCACACATCCTGCTGGTCCTCGGGTTTAAAAGCAATCTCAGGGAAGGCATCTGTGTGGCGCCCCATTTCGGCTTCAGGGATGGGGCCCTGCCACGTCCCCCCCCTCCCCCAGCGCTGGCTGGTACTTGGGAGTCTCTGTTTTGATTTGGAGGCTTGTTTTCTGGTAGAAGATTCAATTCTGCCAATTAAGGTAGAACACCTGCTTTTTCTCTGATTTTTCAGCAGATTTACATTTTGAAAAGCGAGGCAGGTGCTTGAATTCTGTGGCATTATAATGAAACGGGGAATTGTCAATGTCACCAAAGAGACTGAAAAATTTCCAAAATGAAGTTGAATTCATGAAACGTGATGAGGCCTTGCGGGCAAGATTTCAACATGGCCTTCGAGGAGCGCGTCAGCCCGGGCGCTTGGGGCGGAACTGGAGAGACAGTTTCCTCACGTGGTGCGGGGCCCCTAGGATCTGTGGACTCCCAGGAGAAGTTTGAAAAAAAAAAAATGGAGTGTCAATGCAATTTCATGTAGTGTGTTTAACACCGCATTTGTGAGTAGCAGACTGTCAGAAACTCTTAGGAGCGCGATTATATCTGTGATTCTGGGGCCAGAAGGAGATGCGGGAAAGATTGCAGCAATTACTGTCCCATCTCATTGATGAACGCCGACTGCGAAATCGTCACGAAAATATTGGCACTGCGGCCTCAGTCTGTTTTACCTAATATCGTTCATGCCAATCAAACCGGGTTTACCCGAGGAAGGCCTTGAAACAACCAGCCGCGGGCTGCGCGTCCCGATGCGGGTGACCCGGCTTCGAGAACGCGTCGCCAGCACGTCCCTCCAGGGCAGGCTCTCGCTCGCGGTTCTGAGGCCTCCTCGGCCCTCACTTGTTTCCTGGCTCAGGCGTGGGACCCAACGACATTTCACTTTAAAATGCTGCATGTCTTGATAGGTTAAAAAAAAAATCAACGAATTGTATAGTACAATTACACGTCGGATAGCAAACCATCAGGGCAGTCCAGACTGGAAGCCAAGCAATTCTTCCTGGAAAGAGTAATTAATTTAGGAACGAAGTGAGAGGTTGTAATTCTGTGATGTTTCCGAGCATAGAAGAGTCGTTTACGTTTTCAGGACCTTTTTTTTTTGAGTCGGAGTCTCACTGTCACCCAGGCTACTGCAGCCTCGACCTGCTGGACTCAGGAGAGCCTGCTGCCTCAGCCTCCCAAGTAGCTGGAGATGCAG
>CAUYQG010047667.1:0-11644 GCA_963574415.1 Tarsius wallacei
CGACAGAGTGAGACTCCAACTAAAAAATAAAATAAAATAAAGTTAAGAGTTGAGACTGGACTTTCTTTCTCCTTATTCTTAGCCAATAAACTTACCAGGAAAGTTCAACTACAACCTCACCTAAAAAAGATGATCTAATACTTTAGGTGAGTAAGACCCTGGGCTTTGGAGTCTATTAGACCTGTTTTTCACCTCTGGCTTTATCATCGACTAGCAATATGCCTTTGGGCAAGATTCTTAACTTCTCTGTCTGTGAGTTCTCTAATCTGTAACATTAGGATCTTGGCAGTATCGGCACTGGGTTGTTGAGAGGCTTGGATGGTTAAGCCTACCGGAAATGTGGTGCTTAATAACTGTTAGCTTTTGTTGTGGTTATTGCTACTATCTTGAAGAACAGTCCAGCACCTGAAAGAAATTAGGTCAGATTAAAGGAAACCAATTGAGGAAGAGGACAATTTCTTGTTTTTTCCCTTGAGATAGGGTCCTGTTATGTTGTTCAGACTGGCTTTGAACTCTTGGCCTCATGCAATCCTCCTGCCTCAACATCCCTAGTAGTTAGGACTACAGGCATGCATCACCATGCTTGTCTTAAGGACAATGTTTTTGATATGGGTTGGAGATATGATTCCATTTCCCAGTAACTATCTCCCTCCTCCTCCTTGTTAAGTTAAGCCCTCTGTTGCTAAGTGCTAGCAGATGCATTACTGCTAACTCAGTAGGAATTATTGGAAGGACTGGAGCAATTATTTTGCAATGCGAGGAAGGATAGGGCAATTGCATGGCTGGGGAAAAATACTGACAGACTGAGGGGCTTGGAAACCTCTTTGCAGGACTGCAGCAATCCAGGAAGCCAGGGGCTCTTTAGAAGTGCCTGGTAGCCCCAAGTGGGACTACTAGTCATGAAAATGCCTGGAGATCAGTAAAGCTAATGGAACTGGGAAGCCTGGTGTATGGGACTGTTACTAGCCTGGGACTGAAAGGTCCCCGAAGTTCCAAGTGGTACCAGCCCTTCCAGAGGACCCTTTGTGCCCAGAACATCTCTATGGTTAAAAGTGCTGACTGACACGATGTCCTGTGACGCTCCATCTGCCTGCCTGGCACAGTGATCCCCCGCCTACTCTCATCCCTGAGGAAGTAAGGAGGAGCGACTGATGTGCCATTTACTGTGGCAGTACCCAGACTCCTTCCTGGTGTCTGGGGACAGCTGACAGGTGGAAGCAGAGAGGGATTTCTCACCCAGCCTTCACAATTGTAGACTGAGGCACGTGCTCCTCTGAAGGGGTTACAGGCCAGTTCGGCAGAGCTAAGGTCTCAAAGTGTTGGCTCTTGAGAGAAGGGTTTTGTTTGTTCTACACAGGGTCTGTAAAAGGGATGATGGTAATAGCTGAAACTTACATAGAGTTTACTATGTGCCAACCACTGTTCTAATCTCTCATATATATGCTTTCATAGATATGTAAACTTTATCTTTTATTCCTCATGGTAACCCTATGGAATAGATACTAATGTTATCTTTGTTTTTCAGATGAGTAAAATAAAACGCGAAGAGTTTAAACAGGTTGTTTGAGGTCACTTGCAGGTAAATGGCAGAATTGCTCTGGAGTCTGTGTTCCCGACTATTAAACTATATCACCTCTCACACTTTTTGAGCCAACAATTAAAAATTGGGAGATTTCACGTCAAAGTATGGAGAGCTGGCTTCTCTTGAAAAATCAGAAGGCGCCGGGCTCAGTGGCTCAGCCTGTAATCCCGCGCTTTGGGAGGCTGAGGTACGTGGATTGCCTGAGCCCGCGGGTTCAAGACCCACCTGGGCAACGTGGTGAGACCTCATCTCTACAATAAATCAAAAAGTCAGTTGGGCATGGTAGCGCGTGCCTGTAATTCTTGCTACTTGGAAGGCTGAGGCAGAAGGATCGCCAGAGCCCAGTGGGTCGAGGCTGCAGTGGCCGGGAGCGGCCACTGCACTCCAGTCTGGGCAACAGAGTGAGACTCTAACTCAAAAAAAAAAAAAAAAAAGAAAAAGAAAAATCAGAAGGAAGGGCTCTGGCTGCATCCCCTGTGGTAACAATCGGCTGGTGCCACGTCAGGCCAGCCCTTAGAGGGCAGCTTTCTCCACTCAACGCCGGCCCACCAGCCCCACGTTCCTGACTGAGTCCCTGTACCCTTGGCCTAGTCCACATACACGTTTGTACCTACAGACATTTCGGTCCTCAACCCCGGGTTGAGGCTGTGTGGTAATATTTATAGGTATAAATATTTAATACAGTGCCGGGCACTTTCCCTCTGAGACAGGGAGTATTTTCATCCCATTTCACGTGTGAGGAGATTGAGGCATGGCGACGGCCAGTGTTCACACGGAGTGACAGAGATAGGGCATGAACTGTACTTTGGTTTGAACCACATTACTTCCATTCCATTTGTGATCTGGGGGTTCCCACAACTGTAGTGGTAAGGTTGGTCATTGGAGCAGATGAAATTGTGATTGTGAAGAAACCAAACACACAGCCCACATCTGCTTCCTCTGTCTATGTGCTGGGTAGATTCCAGTGTAGAGAGCATAGTCTGCTCTCTAGAATTATTTGCTGAATGAAAAACAGACCAGGAAGAGTTACCTGTGGAATCTTATGAAGAGGACAGAAATCGGATGAACTTTCAGAAAGTGAACCAGCACCCAGTAGAAGTTAAGCAATATTTTATTTACTCAACTGTTTTTCTTTGTAACTGGAGGAAATACCCTGTTTTTTTTTTCTAGCCAGTATCATTAAGAATTTTGTTTTTGTAAGAAGATGGTCTAATTCTGGCTTATTTCTCAACAAGTTGACGTTAAGATTCCTAGCCGTCTCTTTAAGTGGGTTGGGAGTTGGGGTGAGTGATAACAGGAGCAGCTGAGAAGTTATTGTCCAACCAGGTGGACTGGGGGACCTAAACTTTCAGACGCTTTTGTGTTTCCAGCTGTACCAGGGGATTAATGGCTTGGTCCTACCTCGTGGGAGCCAGTTTTATTGTTAGCTCTTCTAAGACTGGAACCATGATGTGCTGGTTTTTTACACGGCACCATCTGCTTCAGGATCTCAACGTGCTTAGCGTTTGTTGCCCCTGAGTCCCTCCCTCCAAGTGAGTTCAGTATCTGGAAGAGTGAATTCACTTTGGGCATAGCAACAGATGTGCACTGGAATATGTAAAATGTAATTGGCACGTTATCCATCAGTCCTGTGGCTATCAAATGCTCAGGACAGGCAAGGCAGTGCCTAGACTGCTGGAAACAGAGGTAACTGACATGTGGGGTTTGCTTTAAGGGACCTAGTCAGGGCACACTAGACAAAGGCACACGGAAAGTGTAATAGCTAGAGGAAATGAAAAGTTCATGACAGTCACCTGAAGAGAGAATACGCAGTTGTGATTAGTTTCCAGATGAAGGCTGCAGATGTTAAGGGCTGTGGGAAGTCTGAGTTCACTTTGAGAAAGTTCTTCCTTGAGAAAGTTCCTCCCTGAGAAGCAGCGAATTTCAGAATGGACATGCCCAGTGCAATGAGAGGACGTTTGATGGGAACAGAGCCGCTTGTGTAAGTGCCAGGGGGCAGTGCTGGTCTCTCTTCAGCATAGTCTGGAAGTCCATTCTGTAACAAAGAACTGTAATTCCAAGTCAATGACACCTTCCAAATCCTCTCAGACTGTGCCCAAAATGACAGAGGAGGAATGGCGAGGCAGTTCCATCCGGTCGGAACTGGATAGCCGTGTGCTGTGTTCGGATGTCTGGGACCTAATGGAGATGGGACAGCAGCCAGCAGATATGGCAAGTCAATACAGGACTGGGAGAGCGCTGATGCTGGGGCAGATAATGAGGAAGGGGCCAGGATTTGAAAGCGTGACCTCCACGTCTTCCTGTGTAATGAACAGGATATACAGGAGGGCTGAGATCTGAGACCTCGCCGCACCCATGTCTATAGCAGCCCTGCTGGCAGTCGGGTCTCCTCCCTAGATGGCTTGGATGAGCTCCGTGGGGACTCGACAGCCTCCAGGCTACGTTTACTGTTACTGAAAAGAGTAGATGGCACGAGGTCTCCTCTAAAGGAGTTAGATGTGGGGCACAGTGGTTAAGAACTTGAACTTTGGTGGCAATATCTAGCTTCCCGCTTACCAGCTGTGTGGCACGTCACTTACCCTCTCTGAGTCTCAGGATTCATCACCTGTAAAGTGGGAGAAGGAAAATGATAGCACCTACCCTATAGGGTTACTGTGAGGATTGAGTAAGGTAGGGGATAAAAAAGCACTTGGCAGTGTATATGGCATGTGTGAGTACTTGATCAGTTGTTATTATTACAGAAGATGATCACGAAGGTAGATATTTTAAAATCACCCTTTCCTTCTACAAGTTCTGGACCTGGCGTGGAGACAAGGCGGGAAATATCCCCCTCTTCCCTGGTTCTCTATCTGCAGCCTTTGAGAAGATAAACATATAACTCATGCAATGGGTGGAGGTGGACCGAGGGTTCAGGACAGGACCCTCACTTTTATGGTCTCGAAATCCAAACTTCCATAAGCCAAAGGGGCAGCTCTCTGCAGGTGCAGGTGGGAGCCCGCTGCTGCAGACCAGAATCTTTTTGTTCCCCCACCCTTGGAGAATCTCGGGCCTCTTAGAGCAGTGCTTCCTAAGCTCCAACATGCCTGTGGTCACCTGAATGTCTGCATTTCTAACAAGCTCTGAGGCGATGCCAGTGCCGCTGGTCCTCAGACCACATTTTAAGTAGCAAAGTCCCCAAGGCCGGGCTCAGTTTTTCAGTCTGTAATCCCAGCACTTTGGGAGGCCGAGGCGAGTGGATTGCCTGAGCTCGCAGGTTCGAGACCCACCCAGGCAATTTGGCGAGACCTCATCTCTACAATAAATCAAAAGTTAGCCGGGCATGGTAGCGTGCGCCTGTAGTTCTGGCCACTGGGAAGGCTGAGGTGGAAGGATCTCCGGAGCCCAGCAGGTCGAGGCTGCGGTGGCCAGGAGCATGCCCCTGCACTCCAGTCTGGGCGACAGAGTGAGACTCCAACTCAAAAAAAAAAAAAAAGAAAAGTCCCCAAAAGGCCTTGGATTATCTAGTCCGGTGTCATGACCAGAACCTGTACAACTTCCCTGAAAATGCTCATTCCAATTTTTTGTTGTTGTTGTTGTTGTTTTTTTTTTTGAGTTGGAGTCTCACTCCGTCACCCAGACTGGAGTGCAGTGGCCGCTCCCAGCCACCGCAGCCTCGACCCACTGGGCCTCGGCGACCCTTCAGCCTCAGCCTTCCAAGTAACTGGAACTACAGGCGCGCACTACCACACCCGGCTAATTTTTTGATTTATTGTAGAGATGAGGTCTCGCTTGCCCAGGCAGGTCTCGAACCCGTGGGCTCAGGCAATCCACTCACCTCAGCCTCCCAAAGGCGTGGGATTACAGGCTGAGCCACCGAGCCCGACTCATTTTAGTCATTTTTATGTATACTGTTTACTGTGCAACCATCACTACCATCCATCTCCAGAACTTCTGAATCTTTCCCAACTAAAACTCTGTACCCATTAACCAATAGTTCCCCATTCACCTCTCCCATAACCCTTGGCAATCACCATTCTACTTTCTGTCTGTGACTGTGACTACACTAGAACCTTCATATAAGAGAGAGCAAACAATATTTGTCCTTTTGTGACTGGTTTATGTCTTTAAGGCTTATCCAAGTTATAACATATGTCAAAGTGTCCTTTTAAAAGCCGACTTACATTCTATTTTTTTTTTTTTTGAGTTGGAGTCTCACTCTCTCACCCATGCTGGAGTGCAGTGGCATGCTCCTGGGCAACGCAGCCTTGATCTGCTGGCTCAGGCGATCCTTCTGCCTCATCCTTCCAAGTAGCTGGAACCACGGACATGGCCACCACACCCAACTAATTTTTTGATTTATTGTAGCGACAACGTCTTGCCATGTTGCCCAGTCCGGTCTCGAACCCGTGGGCTCAGGTAATCCTATTGCCTCCACCTCCCAAAAAGTGCTGGGATTACAGGAATGAGCCACCATGCCTGGCTACATTATATTTTATGTGTGTGCTACATCTTGTTTTCATGGGATACTTGGGTTGCTTCCATCTTTTGGCGATTGTGACTAATGCTATAATGAACACGGGTGTACAACTATCTGTATGAGTTCCTGCTTTCATTTATTTTGGGTATATGAGGGGGGACCCAAAAAACCCCAGAATTCATTTATAAAAAATTGTCAATTCATTCTTACATGTTTAACTTTAGTCATCTTCAAAGAACTCTCTGATGCAATACACCTATCGAGATGCTTTTCCCGCTGCTCAAAATAGTTTATAAACTCGTCAGTTATGATGCCTTTTTAGCGCTTCTGCCATTTTTTGTTTAATCTCTTCCACATCAGCAAAATGTTTCCCTTGAGAACTTTTTTCAACCGGGGAAACAAAAAAAAGTCACTTGGAGAGACTGGGTGAATAGGGAAAATGGAGCATGGGGACCATGCCACTTATCACAAATGCTACAAGGGAAGAATCGGCAGTCACAGGACACTGCTAGGAGAGAGAGGGAGGGGGGAGGGTATATAGTATCACAAAGGGTACCTGATCCTAAACCAGGGGAAATGAGGACCAGTTGGAGACCCAAACTTCTCCTGCACAGACTACTTATGTACCTCATCCTGACTTGTACCCCACATCTCAATAATAAAGAGGAAAAAACAAGAACAAAACAAAAAAACTGCTGAACCCTCAGCGCAGTGTGGGCAGGTGCGCTGTCATGGTGGGAGAACCAGTCATCTGTTTGCCACAACTTGGGACTTTTCTTCTGCAAATCATGATGCAACCTTCTCAAAACTTCCAGATAAAAACTTTGGCTGACCCGTTGATCCAGAGGAGCAAATTCCCAAGTCCCACTCTCTAAAAGATAAATCTACTTTTTGGGGACCCCCCCTTGTCTACCCAGAAGTGGAATTGCTGGATCACAAAACCTATATTTAGTTTTTAAAGGAATTACCATACTACTTCCCACAATTTTACATTCCTACCAGCAAAGCCCAGGGTTCCAATTTCTCCGCATCCCTGACACTTGTCATTTTGTTTTTTTAAATGACAGCCATCCTAATGGGTATGAAGTAGTACCTCATTGTGGTTTCAATTTGCATTTCTCTAATGACTAGTGATGTTGAATACTGCTGAGTTTGTGTATTTTGGAAAAATGTTTATTCAGCCCTTTGATCATTTTTAGAATTTTTTTTGGTTGTTGCTGAATTGTGGGAGTTCTTTATGTATTCTAGAATGGAAGTCCCATATCAGATATATGATTTGCAGTATTTTCTCCCATTCTATGGGCTGTCTTTTCATGCTATTGATAGTGTCGTTTGATGCACACATTTTTAATTTTGATAAAATCCAGCGTATCTATTTTTTCTTTTGTTTGTTGCTTTCATTTTTTTTTTTTTTTTAGTTAGAATCTCACTCTGTCGCCCAGGCTGGAGTGCAGTGGCGTGACCATGGCTCATAGCAGTCTCAACTCCTGGGCTTAAGTGATCCTTCCACCTCAGGCTCCCGAGTAGCTGTTTTGTTGCTTGTACTTTTGATGTAACATCCAAGAAACCAAAGGCAAATCTATTATTATGAAGCTTTTCCCCATGTTTTCTTCAAAGAGTTTTTATAGGTGTAGCTTTTATATTTAGATCTTTGATCCATTCTGAGTCAATTTTACATATGGTATAAGGTAGGCGTTCAACTTCAGGTTTCTGCATGTGGATATATGGTTTTTCCAACATTATTTATTGAAAAGCTGTCCTTTGTTCAGTGAATGAGCTTATCACCCTTGTCAAACTCCACTTTCTTTTAGACAGTTTTATGGAGGCATTCAATAGTTCGCATAGCATATAATTCACCTACATCAGTGTATAGTTCAAAGGATTTTAATATATTCACAGAATTTTGCAACATGACACAATTTTAGAACATTTTATCACCCCCAAAATAAACTCTATACCATTAGCAGTCACTCATGATTAGCCTGGTCTCAGTCCTTTGTCTATAGATTTGCCTATTTTAAACATTTCATATCAATGAATCATATAATATGTGTGTGACCTTTGGTGATTATCTTCTTTCACTGAGCATAATGTTTTCAAGGTTCTTCCATAGAGGAATGTGTCAGTACTTCATTCCCTTTTATTGCTTAATAATATTTCGCTTGTATACTACTATTTTTTTTAGAGATACCTAGACTGAAGTGCAATGAAGCGATCACAGCTCACTACAGCCTTAACCTCCTGGGCTCAAGTGACCCTCCCACCTCAGCCACTTGAGTACTGGGACTACATGTGTGCACCACCACAACTGGTTAATTTTTAAATTTCTGGTAGAGACAGCAACTTGCTATGTTGCCCAGACTGGTCTTGAACTCCTGGTCTCAAGAGATCCTCCAACCTTGGCCTCCCAAAGTGCTAGTATCATAGGTGTGAGCCACTAAGCCTGGCTTATATTTTATTTATTCATTTATCAGTGAATGCTCATATGTGTCACTTCGACTTTTCTGGCTGCCATGAACACGTGTATAAATTTTTGTGTGAATACATACTTTTCTTCCTTTGCTTCCTTCCTTTATTTTTTTTTTGAGTCAGAGTCTCACTCTGTTGCCCAGACTAGAGTGCAGTGGCATGTTCACAGCCACCGTAGCCTCGACCTGCTGGGCTCAGGTGATCCTTCCACCTCAGCCTTCCAAGTAGCTGGAACCACAGGCCCGCCCCACCATGCCCAGCTAATTTTTTGATTTACTGTAGAGATGAGGTCTTGCCAAGGTGCCCAGGCTGGTTTTGAACTCTGGGCTCAGGCAATCCTCTTGTCTCTGCCTCCCAAAGTGCTGGGACTATAGGCTTGAGCCACCACACCTGGCTCTTTCACTATTATTAATTACTATAGTTACCTTCTTGGCATCAATTTTTTTCTCTGGCTTGTTAGTGTGCTTTAATTTTAAAATATTACTTTAAATTTACATTTTAAAATTAAAATTTAATTTTAAATATTACTTCCTATCTATTGAGCACTTACTATATTCTAGGCATAGAAATAAGTGCTGCATGGCTGGGCTCAGTGGCTCAGCATGTAATCCCAGCGCTTTGGGAGGCCGAGGTGAGTGGACTGCCTGAGCCCGCATGTTCGAGACCAGCTCAGGCAACTTGGTGAGACCTCATCTCTACAATAAATCAAAAATTAGTCAGGCGAGGTAGCACACGCCTGTAGTTCTAGCTACCTGGAAGGCTGGGGCGGAAGAATCGCTGGAGCCCAGCAGGTCGAGGCTGCGGTGGCCAGGAGCAGCCACTGCACTCCAGTCTGGGCGACCGAGTGAGACTCTAACTTAAAAAAAAAAAAAAAAAAAGAAAGAAATAGGTGTTGCATAAACATCTCACTTCATTTTTTCCACCCTGTGAGGTTGGTTTTATTATCTCCATTTTACAGATGGACACAATATGCAGCTCAGAATTCAAGTCGGACTTCATCTGAGTTTTTAACCTCCTCAATACCACCTCAAAGAGGCTGATGATTTCATCATTTTGTGCTTTTAAAAGCAAACAAACAAATGAAACTTCATGTAGTTAGTTGCTAAAACAATGGACTGGAAGTTGAGAAAACTATTCCTGGGGACTACAGCTGAGCAACTAGTGAGTTCAGACAGCCTCCTCTAAGCCCAAGTTCCATCTTTGCTGAAATGAAGGATTTAAAACACAGAAAGCCCAGGTGTGGTGGCTCATATCTATAATTCCAACACTTTGAGAGGCAGAGGCTAGAGGATTGCCTGAGCCCAGAGTTCAAGACCAGCCTGCACACCTTGGCAAGATCTCATCTATAATTCCAGCACTTTGAGAGGCAGAGGCTAGAGGACTGCCTGAGCCCAGGGTTCAAGACCAGCCTGCACACCTTGGCAAGACCTCATCTCTACAATAAATTTTGTCGTCTCCACAAAAAAATAAAAAAATTAACCAGGCGTGATGGCTTACCCTTGTAGTCCAGCTACCCGGGAGGCTGAGGTGGAAGATCACCTGGAGCCTAGGAAGTTGAGGCTGCAGTTAACCCTGACTGTGCCACTGCATTCCAGCCTGGGCAACAGAGTGAGACTCTAACTCAAAATAAATACATAACCCCTCCCCTCACATACAAAAAAATACAGGAAGAACATGAACTCTCAGATTACTTCCAACTTTTAACTTCCATAATTCTCTCACATGAATAGCTTCTTTATTTCTATTTTTTAAAGATGTGGGGGTACAATTCAGGGTTAGGTGTATAAACATTGATTACGCAGGAACCATATGAATAACTTTATGTAACACAGTCTCTGCTGGGCAGCAGGATTCTATAGGTAGGTTTATGAACCCAAGTATTTATTGTTGAGATTCCTGCCCAAGCTTACTCAACCGATCCTCCAATCTCAGCCTCTCAAAGTGCTGGTATTACAGGTGTGAGTCACCAAGCCTGGCTTATATTTTGTTTACCCATTCATCAGTAGATGATCATTTGTGTTGTTTCCATTTTTTTGGCTGCCATGAACATTTGTATAAATTTTTGTGTGAACTTTTCTTTCTTTTTTTAATTAAGCTTGCTTTATTTTTATTTATTTATTTTTAAGACAGGGTCTCACTCTGTTGCCTTCTTACTATCTACAAGTGAATCAGAGTTCTCAAATTTCAGTCTGCTAATTATATCCCTCTACTACTCTCTTTAAAGTGTGTATGGGGAGCCAGGCGCAGTTGCTGACTCCTAAAACTCCAGCACTTGGGGAGGCCGAGGTGAGAGGACTGCCTGAGCCCACGGGTTTGAGACCAGCCTGGGCAAACTGGTAAGGCCTCATCTCTACAATAAATCAAAAAATTAGTCGGGCATGGTGGTGCATGCCTGTAGTTCCAGCTACTTGGAAGGCTGAGACAGAAGGATCACCTGAGGCCAGCAGTTCGAGGCTGCGGTGGCCGTGAGCAGCATGCCACTGCACTTTAGCCTGGGCGACAGAGTGAGACTCCAGCTCAAAAAAAAAAGTGTGGGGGAAGGGCAGATCAACGTTTAATAAGCATGTTAACAGAGATCATGAAACATATCATTTCTGTCTGGCTACTCTGGGTCTGAGTTACGTGACTGATTACTGTTGGGTCACTTAGTGAACCAAGATTTACTGGTTAAAAAATAAAAATAGGCCCAGTGCGGTGGCTCACACCTGTATTCCCAGCACTTTTGAAGGCAGAGGCGGGAGGATTGCCTGGGCCCAGGGGTTCGAGACTAGCATGGGCAACTTGGTGAGACCTTATCTCTACAATAAATAAAAAAATTAGCAGGGTGTGGTGGCACACGCCTGTAGTTCCAAATACTTGGAAGGCTGAGATGGAAGGATCACTTGAGCCCTGCAGGTTGAGGCTGTAGTAGCCATGAGTGTGCCACTATACTCCAGCCTGGGTGACAAAGTGAGACTTAGACTCTAATTATGTAAATAAATAAAAATAGAACTCCTGCCGGGCTCGGTGGCTCAGCCTGTAATCCCGCGCCTTGGGAGGCTGAGGTGAGTGGACTGCCTGAGCCCACGGGTTCGAGACCCGCCTGGGCAAGCAAGATCTCATCTCTACAATAAATCCAAAAAAAAAAAAAAATTAGC
>CAUYQG010047669.1:0-11247 GCA_963574415.1 Tarsius wallacei
TAACCCTGACTGCATGGTAGAATCGCCTGGGAAGCTTTTCATTTATTTATTTTTTTGAGTTGGGGTTTCACTCTGTTGCCCAGGCTGTAGTACAGTGGTGCAATCATTGCTCATGGCAGCCTCAAACTCCTGGACTCAGGAAATTATCTGCCTCAGCCTCCCGTGTAGCTGGGACTACGCGCACACACCACCATGCCCAGTTAATTTTTGTATTTTTTGTGGAGATGCAGTTCCACAGTGTTGTCCAGACCAGTCTTGAACTTCTGGTCTCTGCCTTGGCCTCCCAAAGTGCTGGGATTACAGGTGTGAGCCATTGCACCTGTAATCCCAGCTGGGAAGCTTCTTAACATAAGATTTCCTCCTTTGCCCTCACAATGATCCTACAACATAGATACTCGTTTTGTACCCATTTCGAACACAAGAAGACTGAAGCCCAGATCGGTCGAGTCACTTCTCTGAGGTAACATAGCATCCCAGGAATAGAATAGGACCACAGGAGGTCTGCCTTCCGAGAGCAGCACCTACCTCAAAACAATCCTGCCTCTTCATGCTTGGTGGCAAGTCTGAAAACGGCTGGAGCGTGTGGCAAAAGGAAAACTAGGGAGGTGGCAAGGGTAGGGCGGGAGGGGCCTTGGGGACCCAGGCTGGGAGACTGGATTTTATTCAGCAGATCGGAACAGCTCCCACCTGTAACAACTAGAGTGTGAAGGCATTCGCCGGGGGCCTTGGGATGCATTTCTACATGGCAGAAAGTAGGTCAGTGTCTTCCGAGGAGCGCGCTGAAGGTGCACACACTCCTGATGGCAATTGGTTGTGACAGCAGCTCCGTGCCGAGTAGGGAGGAATGTGAGGGGGGCCGCCTGCTCCTTTTCCCCACTGAACTCTGCTTCAACACGTTATCGGTGACTGCGGGGTCAGCCTTAGAGAATCTGGCTCCGAGCCCTGCTCCCTGGAAGCTGCCAGCCTCTCCAGCGCCTGTGCCCACCTGTTCATCAAACCTACCAGAACTTGATCACTGTCTTAGGGCACAGGACTGCGCGCTGATGGAGCAGCCGCGGCTGAGCAGGAAACCCACGCCCCTGCTCCTGGTACAATCCTGTAGAGAGTGGGCGTGACAGTTCCACCTATGAGCTGGGGTTCAAATCCCAACTGCCATCACTTACTATGTGATTTTGAGCTTGACTCTTGACCTCTACAAAGCTGTTTTCTCATCTGTGAAATGGGGTGACTGCCCTACCTTGCAGATTTGTTTTAAGAATAGGGCATACGAGCCGGGTGTGTAACTCACGCCTGTAATCCCAGCACTTTGGGAGGCGGAGGTGAGAGGATCGCCTGAGCCCAGGGATTCGAGACCAGCCCGGGCTCCTTGGCAAGACCGCGTCTCTGCAATAAAAACAAAAAATTAGCTGGATGTGGTAGCACATACCCATAGTTCCAGCTACTTGGAAGGCTGAGGCAGAAGGATCGCCTGAGCCCAGCTGGTCGAGGCTGCAGTGTCCATGAGCATGTCATTGCACTCCAGCCTGGGTGACAGAGTGAGACTCTGACTCAAAAATAAAAAATAAAAAAGAATCGGGCATATGATGCCTAAGGGGCCTAGGATGGGTATCTGAGATCTCAGTCAGTGGCAGCCATACTTGTGCCTGGCTTACTGCCATTTCCGAATCCTGAGACCCCCGTGGGTCCAGAGGGTCTGACTGGGAGCCACTGAACAATCTCCTTATTTTGCAGATGAGGAAACGGAGGCCCAGAGTGGATCCATGGCTTTCCCAGGTCACCTGGAATGTGCAAAGTGGAACCGGGAGTAGGACCTACCTGTGAGGGACCGTGTGGCTCCACTGCTGAGCAGGGGTGAAAAGTTCAGCTCCAGTTTGGCCGTGGCCACTCACAACCTTTACTCTGGTTTCCTCCCTCCACGATGGCACGGACACAACCTTTCTGGAAGGGTTGTGTGGACGAGTAAGCTGTCATTCCAAAGCGCTGAAAAGTACTCCACAGGTGCCAAACCATGACTCTCCATGGATTTCAACACCTCAGTTGGCATGCCTTCCCGCCAGATGCAAGCTGCATGTGGAGAGTGTGCACGTGTGTGTGTGTATGTGTGTGTGTGTGTGTGTGTGTGTGTGTGTCTGTCTGTCTGTCTGTCAGAGAGTAAGGAAAGGGAGGAGGAGGGAGAAGGGCACTCAGAGGATTCCAGATTTTTCTGGTCTCTTTCCACACCTCACTCCAGGACAATGTGGCATAGCCCCCTGCCCCATGAAGAAAGCCATTGCCACCTCCCTGGGTGTTCTGGACCCAACCTTCAACCACCGGCTAGAGGAAGGGGTGAGGAAGAACACTGGGCCAGGCCCCCCACTCAATGGCCCGCGGTGAACCAGTGAAGACTTCAACACACAAGAAGCACAGTCAGGCAGTCGGCGCCAGGTCGCTGACGCCAGATGGAATGTTCTAGAAAAAACATGAGTTTAGACCCAGACAGTGAAGGACTTGAATGCCAGCTCTCCTGCTTCCTAGTTATGTGACCTTGGGCAAATCACCACTTTAGCTGTGTGTGCCTCAGTTTCTTCATGTGTAAAACAGGGGAAATGTTGCGTCCAAGCATCATTTGGAGAAATTAAATGGGATGAAGACCCTTGTGCCTTAGTATTTTTTTTCTCATCCCAGATCCTGCCACCAGTCCCAGTGGCTTCCTGTACCCAGGTTACCATGGTACCCAAGTCGATCCTGGCGTGTTGATTTTAATTGTGGATTTGGAAGAGTCAGAAAGATACCCACATGAAGAGGTCATTGTGGAAAGTAAAGCCTGCTTTCCAAGAAGCGGCCTCTCCCTTGGAGATGATGGCCTTGGGCACCTCAGGCATTTGGGATAAAAGCAGCCATGGGTGGGGAGGGGGTGCACATGACATCCCATAGCAGAAGAGTAGGTGCTGCACCCTGAACAGACGTCTTGGAGGAAACACGTGCCCTTCCTGGTGAAGCAAGGCAGGAAGTCAGGTGAGGAGTGGGCAGACGGGGCCTGGGCTGCAAGGGGAGAGGCTAAGCCTCCTGGGTGCCTCTCCTGGCCTGCAGAACTGCCAGGGACTCAGAGATTCCTTCTCTCTCGGGCTTCTTTTCCCTGCCTGGTGCAACTGGACACCCCAGTTCTGGGAATGTAGATCCCTCACCCTGGATACTGATGGTACCCACAAGCCCGAGGGGCAAAGATCCCCAGTGGGCTCATGGCCTCGGGTTCTGGGCCTCCACTCTGTGTCTTAGCAATGGAAATTTCCACACACTCAGACAAACCCACAACAAGAGATCATGCAGGGATGCTGGGGTAGGTGGAAGAGATGCTGTGGCTTGAATACTGACTGTGTGCCAGGTAACGTGTCATCATACTGGCACCAGTGGCCTTGTGGCCAGGAAACGTGGTCATCAAACTGGCCACAGTGGCCTTGTGTCAGTCACCGATTTCATGCTTTGCATGGGTTAATTCATTTACCTCCCAACCACCCTGAGGGAGGTACAGTTATCAACCCTCTTTTCCAGATGAGAAACCTGAGGCACAGAGAGGCTAAGTGACTTGTCCAAGTTCACACTGCTGTATGTGGCAGAGCTCAAATCCATAGAGTCACACTTATGCAATCAAACTCCACAGGCATCCTCCTTTTACCCACTCTATCTTCCCGCCCCTCCTGATTAGTCTACCCGCTAAATCCCAGGAGGCAGGTCAACATGGGTGGGGAATTGAGGCTCAGAGTGGTTAAGTGACCAGGTCAAGATCACACAGTCAATAAAGTGTCCACGCACACCTGTGAGACTCTTTCACTACACTAATCAACTTTTAGAGGAACAACTGAAACCTTGTCTCTCACGCCACACAGAGGAATGTGGGGCCCTGGACCCAGCCCTTAGTCACTCACTGCCCACACCTGCACCCCAAGCTCACTGGCGGGCAGGAATGAAAGCCCTGTCCTTGCCTGGTGACCCTCTTTGCCCTTCAGAACTGGCCTCCACACATCTAAAGGGATTCAGTTTTGGCCGGGCTCGGTGACTCAGCCTGTCACCCCAGCACTTTGGGAGGCCGAGGTGAGTAGATTGCCTGAGCCCACAGGCTCGAGGCCAGCCCGGGCAACTTGGCGAGACTTCATCTCTACAATAAAATTTTTAAAAATTAGCTGGGCACGGTAGTGTGCACCTGTAGTTCTGACTACTTGGAAGGCTGAGGTGGAAGGATCGCTGGAGCCCAGCAAGTCGATGCCAGGGTGGCCATGAGCGTGCCACTGTACTCCAGCCTGGGCGATGGAGTGAGACTCCAACTCAAAAAAAAAAAGAAAAAATTAAAGGGGTCCAGGTTCTATATCTGCTAACATAGCACTTGCCTTACTTAGTTATTATTCATTCACTGAAGTGATTCTGTAATTATTGTCTGTTTCCCTGAATGTAAACTTCATGGTTTTATTGTCTGTTTCCCTGACTATAAGCTCCATGGTTCTTGCTAGCATTGTCTCACCAGTGGTTAGCATGTTGCCTGGCACTTGGTAACACTAGAATATTATTTGAATAAATGAATGAATATTGTGCCCGCAAGGTTCTAGACTTAAACCTGACCCTATCTCAAATCCTCACAACTCTGTGAAATATTTGCCATCACAGATGAAAAGGAAGGCAGAAATTAGGGAGGGTATCACTCTTGCTGGGAAAGATCCTTCCCAGGGATGCTCAGGGATCCACCTAGGTCATACCCCAGTGAGGAGGGATTGTCGATTTTGTGATACACGTGGTAGTTACGCCTGTATACTTTTGCTTTTGAATACTGCATAGCTATGATACATGATAAATGGTTCGGCTCACATAGCAGTAGAATTTCAGGTCTAAATCATTATTTTCTTATCTTTTTTTAAGTTAAAAAAGTTTCTTAAGTGGAATCATCAGTACCTAGAATGTATCTCCCTGGCACAAGCAGTAGGAGCTCACTATATATATATATATAAATATATATATATATATATTTTTAAAGATATGGAGTATAATTCAGGGTTAGGTATACAAACACTGATTATGCAGGTACCCTTGTTGATGAGGTGTGCCCCACCCTCCCCTAGCAGTTTTCCTCAACTGCCAATCCCACCCCCCCTCCCCTGGCAGTTTCCCATTACTGCCAAGTCCTTTCTTATAGTGTTATGATAATTGTTCAAGGTCCACTTATGAGTGAGAACATATGGTACTCTGTTCTTTGTTTCTGTGATGGATCACTGAGTATGATTGACTCAAAATCCATCCAAGTTGTTGCGAAGACCGTATGTTTGTCCTTCTTTATGGCTGCATAATATTCCATTGTGTATATGTATCACTTTTTAAAAATCCAGTCCAGCTTTGATTGGTTCCATGTGTTTGCTTTGGGAATAGAATTTTTTTTTTTAAGTTGGAGTCTCACTCTGTCACCCAGGCTGGAGTGCAGTGGCACACTCACAGCCACCCCAGTGTTGACCTGCTGGGCTCCGGCGATCCTTCTGCCTCAGCCTTCCAAGTAGCCGAAACTACAGGCGCATGCTACTGTGCCCAGCTAATTTTTTAAAATTTTATTGTTAGAGATGAGGTCTTGCCAATTTGCCCGAGCTGGTCTTGAACTCGCGGGCTCAGACAATCCACTCGCCTGCCTCCCAAAGTGCTGGGATTACAGGCTGAGCCACGGAGCCCGGCCTGAGCTCACTAAATATTCCATAGACAGAGCTCAGCTATTATATAGGTGAGGAATCATCCCAAATAAACCAATCAGAGAAAATTCCTTTGTTGTGCTTATCTTTGTAAAGCACAAGGTAGGCACCTTATACACGTAAAGCAAGTGTCATCATTTATGTGTGTATGTATATAAATGTATGCAAGTTGAGCAGAAATAACTATAAATAAATAATGATATCTATATATATATATTTGAAAATAATTGCCATCATTCCCATTCTACCGATGAAGAAACTGAGGACCAGAGAAGTGAAGGGACCCTTGCTCACTCAGTCGGTAAAAGGCAAAGCCAGGACTCCCACCCAAGTCTGCCCGACTCCAGCCTGGGTCTCCTTCTTCACTACTCTCAGAAAGGAATCTGGCAACAGAGTAGTGAGGGAGGCCTGCCAGAGTTCCTCCTGGAAGGAAAGCAGAAGAAAATGGGCTCGTGGAGACTAGGCAGGACTGAAAGTCAAGAATAAAGGATCAAAGGCAGGGAAAGCGCTAAAATGGTCACTGGAGAGGATTCTAGAAGCCTGCCTTTGATAACTCAGCAGGAAGGCAGCCGCCCTTGAAAACTGGATGCCACATCCCCCAACCAGCCTTTTATGGTACCCCTTTGGGAAGGATAAAATCCTAACAAGCAAATGATTCTGAATGGGAGTTCATTCAGCATTTCAGAGTTTGAAAAGATGGTCTTTGTGGAAACGTGGACGCCAGGATGGTGGTGCTTGATAGTTTTCAGTGCAGCCATAGGGAGGCTAACTTTGTTAGGCTCATAGTAGAGACATTTCCAGACTGCCTTGGGGAGAAAGTTCTGATAAACGTATCTATGAATGTCTAAAATTCTTGTGTAATGTGGAGCTTCAAGAAAGTTGCCAGGCAATTTTTTTTTAAAGATGTGATAGTGTCATGCCCCACCGTTTGTAAAACAATATCTTTTGAAGCCAAAAAATAAAAGACAATTCCTTTGTGTTTGTTCTTTTCCACTCATGAAGCTCTGAGGTTTTATTTGCCCTGGGTTTGGAGAGGGAACGGAAATCAACACAGCTGTTTATGATCTCAGATCTTCACACAACTTTAAATGCTCTCGGGGCCCAAAGATCCTCATGGGTGTCTTTTGGGTTGACAGCGTTTACACCAGCCTTGAGCTCAGTCAAGGAGTAGCGTTAACTAGAATTTTCTTTTACATGTGTCCTGCAGGGTTCATGTCAAGCATCCTAGGCCCAGTTTCTGCAGGAAGAGGACTTGGTCTTGAGGCCAACGTCTTTGGTTATAGAGGCAAGTTGGTAGATCGGTCAGAATTGATTTCCTAGTTCTTCTGCTCTGGGGTGGTCTTGGCACTTCTTTAGAGGATGATTCTGCTAAGGGCCACTTCTCTGAAAGGAAAGGAGTGTAGACAGGATCTCGGGAGTAACAGTTTCTAGTTGTCTTAGAAGAAGAGAACCCTGATGCCAGTGACTTTGTTATATAGACAACTTCAAATTTAGCCACAGTTGGATTTTTACCCTTAGATAGCTAAGGTTTTGGTACAGGAGCTTGGTACAGGAGCTTAACCCACCTGCCTGAAAAGGCAGAGGGCAGACATGGCTACAAGCTCGCTTTATGCACTTTCGTACCACCAACATGTGCACGGGGCTTGGCGCATAATAGGGCTTAACAAGTGTTCCTAGAATCAGTGAAAAGTTTAATGAAGATATTTATTTGGAAGGTAAAGAAAATCCCCCAGAAAAGTTAAAATCTCCTGTAATTCTTTTTATTTATTTGTTTATGTAAATTTTTTTATTATAAAGATGTGGGGTACAATTCAGGGTTATGTATACAAACGTTGATTATGCAGGTACCCTTGTTGATGAGGCATGCCCCTCTCTCCCCTAGCAGTTTCCCTCAACTGCCAATCCCACCCTGCCTCCTATAATTCTAACTATTTAAAAGAATGAGGCTGGGTGCGGTGGCTCACTCCTGTAATCCCAGCACCTTGGGTGGCAGAGAGGAGAGGATTGCTTGAGCCCGGGAGTTAGAGACCAGCCTGGGCAATATAGCAAGACCTCATCTCTACAGAAAAAAGAGAGAGAGAGAGAGAAAGGCAGGTGTAGTGGAGTGCGCCTGTAGTCCCAGCTACTTGGGAGGCTGAGGCTGGGGAATTGCCTGAGCCCAGGAGGTTGAGGTTGCAGTGAGCTGTGATCATGTCACCATACTCCAGCCTGGATGACAGAGTAAGACCTCAATTTAAATAAATAAATAAGAAATTAGTAATTTTCCCCTCAGAAATAACTACTAGTAATAATTTGATGTGATTCCTTCCTTCCTTATCCTTCTCTTTATAAACCTCTATTTATATACATGTAAACACACATAAATATATTAGCAAACTAATATTAACAGTAGGCTAACATATATAAAGAATACAAGAAATACTCCAAGATTTTAAATAAAGAAAAAAACCCCACAAAATGTATACCAAAGCTCTAAATGTTTGGTATCTTTTAAAAAATTACCCACTGTAGAGATTTTTTCAGGCCAGCATGCTCTTTCATGAGCACAGACCTTCAAGAGTTAATTCTGCTTGGAGTTCTGCTCTGGGAGTCCTAGGCCTGGGTACCGCCCACCTCTCCCTGGGGGTCAGACATTGGCCAGGAGGCCTCTGCCTGGGTGCTCACCAGGCTCCCTGCCTGGGGCAGAGTCAGAGGGTAGGCATGAAGGCTTCCAGGATGACAGCAATAACCAAAAGAGGAAATGCGTTCAGGGAACCGCTGAAGCATCGTAGCTCAGGCCTGGAGTAACAGTCGGGTTCCTTGATGCCACCACAGTGCTGATGCCGAGGCAGCATTTGGGTGACCACCTGGCGGTGTTTCGGCCGCCTGGGCAACCAGACTGGCTGAGTGTTTCTCTCAAACAGAAAAATCTCGCTCAGAAAGGACTAGAAAGCCAGGTCTTTTCCAGATTGGCTGAAAACATTGATTATCCAGATGGTTGCCTCAATATCCTCCACTGTAAAGCGTTGTGAAGATAAAGCCTTTGCAGCATTTCTTAATGCCGGTTCTTCCATGTGTCTTCACCCAGAGAGCCTCACCCCCAGGGCCTGATTTCTTTGGTCCAGGGCAGCCTAAGGTTTTAATCCTCCAGGTGGCTCTAATGTAGAGCCATGGATGCAAAGTGTGAGGACCAGCTGATACCGAGTGATCTGAGTGCTTGTTTCAGATGCAGGTGTGGGGACAGAGGAGGATGTGTAACATAGGGACCTGTTCCTTTCACAAGCACTCAGGTGATTCTTTGGCTTCCTGTGTAAGGACTGCTGGTCCAAGCTCTTGGCCTCTCAGGGAACATAGCGGGCAGCTCTTGTCTCCGAGCCTGAGCATCATGCAAACAGACCCCTCATAACTGGTGCTCGTTCCTTGCCTCATTCTTAAGACCACTATCATTCACCACCAGGGTAGTTACCAGGGTTTTCCACTTGTCTCCTCAACCGTCAAATGGATGAATTGTGACCTCTTGCAGAGTGCTGTGGGAAACACTGTAGTGGTGTATAGAAGGTAGATCTTAGCAGCACTGGAACAGGGGGTTAGGTGATCATGTCTGCTCCCATCATTGTGGTAGCCACCCTGAGACAGTGTGCTGCCTCATGTCCGGAGCCCGGATGCTGGAGTCAAGTCCTGCTTTTCCATTTAACTGGCTATGGGACCTTAGGTAAGATACTCAAGCCTCTCTGGGCCTCATTTTTCTCTTCTGAAAAATGAAAATGACAATAACCATATACCTCATGGGATTGTTGTAAGAAGCAGAGATAATAAACAGTTAAATAAATAATGTCTAATTAAATTAAATGATTATTTACTTATAAATTAAATTAATTAATAAAATGCTTACCTTGGTCCCTGGCACATAGTGAGAAAAACATAAAAAATTATTATGGAGTTATATTATTAATAGCTTCATAAATTATTATTGGGTTGACTCTGGTTGCCTGGTCAAATGCGTGGGAAGAAAAATGGATAATACAAAACAAGAAATAATTTTTTAAAATATCAGTTTGAAACTGAATTAACTAGATCCTCTTAAAAAAAAAAAAACTTCATCTGGAATGGTGAAAAAGTGGGTAGAGAATTAAAAATCACAAGCAAATAATAGCATGCTTGCAGGTAGGACCCCACCTAGAATCTGGATGTGTCTAGCTCAGTCCTCACACTCTCACTTTCTGCAGGTAAAGTGCTAGGTGGTGTGCAATTCAAAATGCAGAATATGGATGACTGCGTGGATTGGAGATTTCTCTAGAATTCTCTAGCTTCCTCTCCTTTCGATTTTCCTCTTCTCCTACCTGACCTCTTTGCCCACACATGCAGTCGATATTCACCCTTTATTTACATATTTACACCTTCTCTGGTCCCAGCTCCTTGTCAGAAGACGTTCTTTCTAAAATTTGCTTGAAAATCCTATTCTCCGTCCAGGATTCTGCAGATCCCTGAGCGAGAGCCCAAAGGTAATGGGAAGAGGCGCAGTCTTCATTCTCGTGGCTGTCCCTGATCTCATTTTCTGCTCCTGTTAAACTCAGGCTGTCACTCATGTCTATCTCTTTTCCTTAATCGCTTCCTTCTGCTCCAAACGAACCCAGACTGAAGACTCAGCTCTTTAATTTTTTAAAAAATAATTTTCTTCCATTAAAAGAAAAATCAAGTCACTCCAAATACTTGGTAGCACAGCGGGCTTCATTGCTATTTTGGGGAAAGGAAAGAGTTTTTACTTTGGCACTTTGGTCCGCTTTTTCTGCCCTCCTTGGCTTTTTCTTCATATTACTGTGGCAGCTTCATTTTCCAGGGCCCTGTGCACTAACCCTCTCCCAGGAAATGGAATTTTTCTCACTTATTATGGACGACAAGATAGCTTGACCCTTGGGCGCTGGCCTTGCCTTCGAGTATCCAAATGCTCACTAATGTATGTCTCACCATGTACTCAAGGATCTCTTTTGAGCAGCTCAGAACTGGCAGGCTTGGAAATCTCAGATATGATCTATTACTAGTGCCTGAATATGAAAGGAGTGACATGTGATTGATATTCCCACACAGGATTTATTTATACAGCCTTCTCCCACCTACACAAGGCAAAAGTAGTCACAATCTAAGTTTTAAATAAGAATGTTTTTCCTTGATTACGTTTATTCTTATTTATACTTAGCCAATGTTTTATTGACCATGGGCTTTCCTTTCATCCTTTGTAGAATAAGGCAAGATGTGAACAAAGGAATGTTTTTTGGCTTTTTTTTTTTTTGAGTCAGGGTCTCCCTCTGTTGCACAGACTGGAGTGCAGTGGCACAATCATGGCTCACCACAGCTTCAACCTATTGGGCTCAGGTGATTCTTCTGCCTTAGCCTCTCAAGTAGCTGGGCCTACAGATATGTGCTACCACACCTGGCTAATTATTTATTTTTTTATAGACAAGGTCACATTATGTTGCCCAGTCTGGTCTCGAACTCCTAGACTTAACTTATAGAGGCAGGAGAGTAGATACACATCTCTTAGAGTTTCAACACTAAGGGCAGAAACAAAAGAAGA
>CAUYQG010047670.1:0-12932 GCA_963574415.1 Tarsius wallacei
GCTCATGGTTCCACACACAGTTAATAACACATGACCTCTGCTTATTATTTACCTTCCTGAACTTTGATTTCCTTTTCTGTGAAATAAGGATAACAGTAGGTGGCTCCCAAGTGGGGAATGGGCATAGGAGTATGAGGTTAAACACAATAATGTACACACAGAACTCACACAGTGGTCATTAGCCACACCATATTGAATACCTGTACCCCTCTTCATACCTGTCAATGTCATGAGTGTTTTCAATCCGCTCTAGACGCTGCTCGAAGAATCTGAAGAAATTCACAGTGATCTGGAAGCCATGACTGAGAAATTACAGTACCTCACCAGCGTGTACTGTACAGAAAAAATGTCTCAGCAAGTGGCAGAACTGGGAAGGGAAACTGAGGAGTTGCGACAGATGATCAAAATTCGTATGCAGAACCTTCAAGATGCAGCTAAGGTAAGAGCAAAACAAAACAGAAAAGTAAACTCTATTATAAAAAGAAAATAGTGATGCCACTGTGGAAACACTGTGGAAACACTCCCTGTGATTAAGTTTCTTGACTGTGATGTTATTCTTTCACCTATGACTTTGGACTTCAAGTGCAATGTATTGATCTTTAAGTGGCTTTTACTCCCTAGGATATGAAAAAATTTGAAGGAGAGCTAAAAAACTTGCAAACTGCTTTGGAGCAAGCCCAGACTACCCTGACTTCTCCAGAAGTTGGACGTCTCAGTCTCAAGGAGCAGCTTTCTCACCGACAGGTAAGCAAAACTAATTTAGGTGAACAGGTGGGCACCCATACTTAAAAAAGAAGCTTGTCTATAATTTTGATTTTCTTTATGGCTGCAAAATATCCCATTGTGTATATATACCACATTTTCTTTATCCAGTCCACTTATGATGGGCAGTGCAGTTGTTTCCATGTTTTTTGCTATTGTGAATAGTGCTGCAATAAACATGTGTGTGCAGATATCTTTCTTATAGAATGTTTTGAGTTCTTCTGGGTATATTTCCAGATGGAGGGACTCAGTGATCTATCACAGAAAGAAAGATCTGAGTACCATATTCATAAGCGGACTCTAAACATTTATCATAATACTATAAGAAAGGGATTGGCAGTAGTGGGACACTACCAGGGGAGGGGGAGGGACATATAACACCAATGAGGGTACCTGATCTCAAACCAGGCGAAGTGGGGACCAAAGGGAGGCCCAAATTTTACCTGTACGATGACAACTTATGTACCTAACCCTGAATTATATGCTGTGTCTTTAAAATAAAAAATTTTAAAAATAAAGAAATATATACATTAAAAAAAAAAAAGAGGGTTGTGGCCAGGTGCGATGGCTCACATCTGTAATCCCAGCACTTTGGGAGGCCGAGGCAGGAGGATTGCCTGAGCCAGAGAACTTGAGACCAGTCTGGGCAACATAGCAAGACCTTGTCTCTACAAAAAATTAGCCAGACGTGGTGGAACGTGCCTATAATTCCAGCTACTCAGGAGACTGAGGCAGAAGGTTGCCTGAGCCCAGGAGGTCGAGCCTGCAGTGAGCCATGATTGTGCCACTGCACTCCAGCCTGGGCAACAGAGTGCGACGCTGATTTCAAAAAAACTAAAAAGTCAAACAAACTCAGCATTGTTTTAAAAATATTCCTCACAAATGATTAAAATTTGTAACATAACTATCATTTAGTAAATCTCTTTTACTTAGGAAGTAGATGATTCCCATATGAAATTTCTGAACTATGAAATTGCACTTTCAGCATTTGCTATCTGAGATGGAGTCCCTGAAGCCGAAGGTGCAAGCTGTGCAGCAGTGCCAGAGTGCACTCCGGATCCCCGAGGATGTGGTGGCCAGCTTACCGCTTTGCCACGCTGCTCTGCACCTGCAGGAGGAGGCCAGCCGGCTGCAGCACACGGCCATCCAGCAGTGCAACATCATGCAGGCAGGTGCAGCGATGCCCACGCGGCCCAGCCATCGCCCATGAGTCATGGGCTGCTTTTCTTAGCTCCGTGTGGGCTCAGCCATCAAAACGTATCCAGAGTGTTAAATTTGACAGGCTGTTGTGGCTTGATCAAATGATAAGATTAAAGTGCTATCATTTGGATCACCCACAACAGCCTGGGGAAAGCTGTATGGAAAATATTCTTTGGTGAAAACTATCTTGTAATGATATTCTTTAGAAAGAACTACTTGAGAAGGTTAATTTTATATGCAATTTTGTGTTTTATCTCTTATTATTTACCTGAGAATCATTGAGAGCCTGGTAATGTGGATTTACTATTATACTAAATTATAGAAGTTATTTCCATATTTCTGCTTATTGAGACATCAGATAAATTTTTTTGAGTGTCTAAAAAGTGCATTCAGGTGTCACTTAGTCTCTTCACCTAGTAGAGAAAATTATTTTCCATGAGAAATGGCACTGTTTATTTTATATAACCTTTAAACAAATATTTACTGCTTTATCCAAAAATTGTATAAATAGACTCATTAAAAATTGCTAGTGGTCCATTTGGCCAACTATCCTTGCTCCTTGCATAACCTTGTCATTTTTTGGACAGTAAATTCCTGAGGCTAGATGGCACACGTAATTTATATCTTTTATCCCCTACAGCAACACTTAACTGAGTATGCTATTTAAATACTCAGTATTTCTTAAAGGAAAAAAATGAAATAATTCTATTTTCCATACTTGCTTCCCACCTCTGGCCACTCTGTTCCATTTTCAAAACAATATGAATAAAGAGAAGAGAGAAAATGCTAATCACTTAACTATTTTGACTTCATCAATAATTTTGCTGTTTTGATTTTCAGAAAGCTCTGAAATATTTAAAGTTAAGAATTTGACCCACCTAAAAATTTTACCCATCATTTCTTTATTCCCCAAATGCACAGATAAATTGGAGTTAACACTATAGCTCAGCAGACAGCGGTCCAGAATCACCCAGCTACTGATAAAGGAAAAATCATGGTTTTTGTTTTTCAAGGAGGCTGTGGTGCAGTATGAACAATATGAGCAAGAAATGAAGCATCTTCAGCAGCTGATAGAAGGAGCTCACAGAGAGATTGAGGATAAGCCTGTGGCCACCAGTAATATCCAGGAGTTGCAAGCGCAGATCTCTCGACATGAGGTGAGACCTGAGTGTCGGCAGAATACAGAGGGCGGGAGACTGGTTTGATTAACGTATGTGGTTGCTGTCCAGTGAATGAAAAAGAAAGAAAGGTTCCCCTGTCCTGCATGCAATGTGTTCAGTTCTTGGGCAGCCTCTTTGACTGATTTTGCATTCTGAGCGCAAGGTTTGCTGATCCAGTAAAATGTCATGAACACATTGTTCATATCTACACTGGGACCCACTGATTGTCTCCTGCACCCAGAAGTCTCACAGTTAATGTGCAGAAGTCTCACAGTTAATATGCTAAAACACAATCAACTTCCTGTTTTTAAAACCTACAATTCACAGCAGTGCTCAAAGCTTTGCTGCATTGAACACCCTCTTTTAAAAAGAGTACTTCATTAAAGAAGAAAATTTGTTCTTTCAAAGATTAGTCATTTCATTTCCTTTCACCAAAATCAGAGGATGAGCCGTGTTGTTGACTTTGCTAATTTTCAGATTGGACTGGATCCCCCATTTTCAAATGTGCCTCCTTCCGTGTTCCTTTGGCATCATTTGACCTTAGGACTTGGACAGTCCTTGTGCAGACCTGGTCTCAGAGATCATAGTCCTACAGTGATTGAGTGCATTGACACTTAGCAGTTAATTTCCTTTTCTGACCAGTCAAGTCCATATATGAAGGAACACCCCCCAAATCCGGAATTATCTTTTGGAGGGCAGGCCTCTTGTAGTACAGGCTCCTTCTAGAGGTGAGTGTTCTAGGAATCCATTGGCATCAGTGTGCCAGCATTGTTGTGAGATGCTGCATTTGGCTTCAGTGAATTTTTTTTTTTTTTTTTTTTTGGAGAGTCTTTCAACATGTTTGCCCATTTAATAATGGGTAATTTACGAGAACAACTGCCCACACTGTGCTGAGTTTTCTGCAGTTTTCGATAAAAAATGGCATGACCCCCATGCCCCACCCTCCTTATTCACTAGATCTTGCCCTAGGTGACTTTATTCCCTGGATGGAAAAAAGTTCTCAAAGGGAAACATTTTGCCAATGTGGAAGAGATGAAACAAAAAACAGCAGAAATACTAAAAGACATCAAAATTGACGAGTTCAAAAACTGTTTTGAGCAGTAGAGAAAGCATCTCAATAGATGTATTACATCAAACAGATATTACTTTTAAGGTGATTAAAGTTTGAATATGTAAGAATAAATACACAAATTTTAATAAATAAATTCCATTTTTTTTTGGAGTCCCTCTCATAGGTCAAGATAATCGACTGTGGGAGGAGGTGTCTTTTTTCTCTTTGCCAAGGATAGACATTTCGTTTATCCTTTCATTTGCTTTATTTTAACTTTGTCATGAGAACAACAAACTATTTTTCCAAACCAAATATTGTAATGAGGTTCTCAAAAGATTCAAGTGTTGCCTTTTAAGGATGGAAAAATCTCATCAACCTCTTCTCCAAATGCAATTAATTCTGTAATTTTTTGATGCATAAAATATACCAATCACTTACATTTATATATGATTTACAAAATAATTTAACATCCCACTTATATTTACTTCCATAACTAAAGTCATCCTCTATGTTAACAATTCCTCTTAGGGTTTGGTTAAATGAAAATATGTTGTGTAAATTTTTATAATCATTATTTATATAACACAAATTAGACTACATATTATATATTTATTTTGAAGCTTTTTTTTGAGTTGTAGTCTTATTCTGTTCCCCAGACTAGAGTGCAGTGGCACAATCACAGCTCATCACAGCCTCAAGCTCCTGGGCTCAAAAGACCCTTCCACCTCAGCCTCCCGAGTAGCTGGGACTACAGGTGAATGCTCACTGCTCCTGGCTAATTTTTTAAAAATTTTATTTTTGTAAAGACGAGATCCTGTTATGTTTCCCAGACTGGTCTTGAGCTCCAGGGCTTAAGCTAGCCTCTGACCTTGGCCTCTCAACCTGCTAGGATTACAGGCATGAGCACTGTGCCAGCCTTGAAGCTATTTTGAATCCCATTTCACAAAATCCTGAATTTTGTTGTAACAACTCTTCTATCATGTTACAAAAAACATTTTAAAAAATCTTGTCTGGAATAATAATTATTAGTACTACTAAAGTTTTTTTGTTTTATGGTTTTGAAAATAACTTGCCAAATTTTACATACCTTTTTATAACAACCTAGTGAGGTAAAAACTTTTTTTTATCATCTCCTTTTTATGGATAAGGAACTCATTTTTTTAAAGTGACTTCCTAAACTCCAAAATGTAGGAACTAATTGAAACTGAACTCAATTCCAGTAGCTTTAACTCCAAATTCTGTTGTTTTTTCCACTGTAGCTGAAATGATTTGGGTGACTTCATCATATAAAAGAGAATAATGAAGTCCCAGGAAAATACATGCATTCCCTCAAGGTCACAGAGTGAGCTCTCAGCTCATCAGCAGCAGACTGTGTCTTCCTGGGTCCTAGTTCTGTGATCTGTTTACTTTGTCACATTTTCTCCTCACAATTCTGAACATCACTGTTGCCATTCATTCATTTTGTCACATGATTTAGAGCACATTTTCACGTACAAAATGATGTAGTCCTGCATGAAGTTCATTGTGTGCATAAAACAAACACAGGAAGGAAAGTGCTGAGTGGAGAAAGGCTGACTGATTATAACATAAAAATTGGGAAGAGGGCAACTTCCTGTATTTTCAGTCTGCTCTTAATTGAATTTCAATCTTAAGGCGAATCTAGTTTCTGTGTGCATAACTTTAACTCAGAAAAATAACTGATAATTCATTCATCTCTAAGGACTTCACATTTTATTTTCTGTAATTTTTTTCAAAGGTTGAGCGGACACTGGATCTGAAATTCCCACCTGCAAAGGCATTTTCAGAAATACTCATTTCGAGTGTATATATATAGGTTAGGTGCAGGGGCTTACACCTGCAATTCAAGCTCTTTGGGAGGCCAAGAAGGAGGATTGCTTGAGCCCAGGAGTTTGATATATATCTCCTTCCTGAGAATGAATAACACATTAACCCAAGTCACATGGGCTAATTATGAGGTGCAATTTCTCATAAACCTAGTAAATCAAAATATTTGAGAGTGGTGACCTGAGTTGCATTTTTAACAGCCAACCCAGATGAGTTTTTTACACAGCAAAGTTGAGAATTGCAGCTTAGGAAGCAGGCACTTGCTGTTAGCATGGGCACACCTTGCAGGGTACTGCAGTAGACAGCTGTGTCAAGCCATGTGGTTACTAAGAGGGAAGGACTAATCTTGGTGAGGAGTCGCAAAGATTCCTCAAATTTATCCTAGTGTGGCAAGCCTTTGCAAGAAAGCTTAGAGACTTGGAAGTCACAGTAAGCTGAGAGATGCCTTCTATATAGATGTATTAACTAATTATAATAAAATATTATTTATTGAGTATCCACTAGATGTAGTAAATAGCTATTTAATCACTATTTTCAAAAAACTCTATTAGGTTTAATTAAGTATGTACATCCTCAGAGTTAAAGAATCAATGATTTCTACTGTTTAAATCCTTGTTTTAAGAATTGCTGTAGGCCGGGCTGACTGGCTCAGCCTGTAATCCCTGCACTTTGGGAGGCCAAAGCGAGTGGATTGCCTAAGCCCACAGGTTCGAGACCAGCCTGGGCAACTTGGCAAGACCTCATCTCCACAATAAATAAAAAATTAGCCAGGCATGGTAGTGCACACCTGAAATTCCGGCTACTTGGAAGGCTGAGGTGGAAGGATCACCAGAGCCTAGCAGGTTGATGCCGGGGTGGCCATGAGTGTGCCACTGCACTCCTGCCTGGGCAACAAAGTGAGACTCCAACTCAAAAAAAAAAAAATTGCTATAATATTAAAGTCAAGAAGACAGGCTGCTGACTGAGTTCTGCTGAACTGTTTTTCCCTCCATTCAGTTTTGGTTGGAAGACAGAAACAAACGAAACAATTATAACAAAATGCTATAGGTACACACATGTGTACTTTACATATCCTGTATAGAGTCAGCTCTCCACATTTGTGAGTTCCTCACCCATGGATTCAACCAACCATGGATGGAAAATATTTGGAAAAAAAAGGTTGGCTGCATCTGCACATGCTCATGTTTTTTTTCTTTGTCATTATTCCCTAAATGATACTGTATAACAACTATTTCCAATGCTTTTACATTGCATTTAGGTATTGTAAGTAATCTGGAGATGACTTACGGTATTCGGGAGGATGAGTGTAGGTTATATGCAAATACTGTGCCATTTTATATCAAAGATTTGGTACCCAAGGGGATCCTGTACCAATCACCTGTGATTTCCAAGAGATGACTATATCTGCAGGCATGCAAGTGCACACACACACACACACACACAAATGTATGTATATGTCTACACACAATCATTTTAAAGATATTGACATTTAATGTCTTTGTCACAAAGATGTTCTATGCAGACACTAAATGACAACTTCTCAATCAAAGGAACCAACTAACAGGAATAAATAAGAATAATAGTTTTGTACTTTTAGGATTCATGTTTTGGAATATACATTTTCTTTTTTAATGATGCAAGATAGTATACCTTTAACATTTTAGAATTACCATACTCCTTAAATGACTCTATAATTACCTTTTTAATAACTATGCGTTATCCAAAATGTATTTCCAATAAGCTATTTGTAAGAGTTTTAAAACCTCTATCACAAATTTTTTTCAAAAGCAAATGAAATTAAAACCATTAAATCGGAACTGCACTTCAATTTCAATGCTCTAGCTTGAAGTAGCAGCAACATTTGAGACATAACGGAGCACATGAGAGAAAATTTGATGAATGCACAAAATTTAATTGGGGGTAATATGCATAGAAAACTTAAAGCTTCTTGTGTAACATGTAGCTTATTTAGAAAAAACAAACAACTCCCTGGGGTCACAGGAACAGACAAGCAGTTTACTATGTGACCCTACCTATAACAAATGACTGTCATCTCTGTTGAATGTATTCAGCAGATAAGAGCTGAGCATCGCGTTTTTTGTGGTTGTCACATGACCTAATTTCCATGGCATGAACCAACTGGTAAATTTCAGATGCCTTCCGCATTTTAAGAAAGTTGCATTTCTTCCTGTAGCAGAAGTTCATGATTCCATATGGGGCATCTCCCGCGCTTGGAACTCCCCACCCCCGCGTTACCGTCTCTCCCCGTGTGCGAGCGCGGCCCCGGCGCCTCTGCGGGTGCCTGCGCGGCTGCGGCGAAGCAGTCTGGCTCCGCTGTGAGATGAGGCTGCCTCGCTGCCTCCCAGTCCACATCCTGCCTCCCGGGCGCCGCCGCCCGACACAGCTCTGCGCTCCCATTGGCCGGCCCTGCAGGAAGATGAACGCTACTACTTCGGTTTCCTTTTGATGCTGCTCTGACACCCCGCGGGGGGAAAATGTTTCCTCAGGAGCTGGCTCAGAAAATCAAGGGCTACCAGGAGCAGATCGCCTCTTTGAATTCCAAGTGCAAGATGCTGACGATGAAAGCCAAGCACGCCACCATGCTGCTGACGGTGACCGAGGTCGAGGGACTGGCGGAAGGGACGGAGGACCTGGATGGTGAACTCCTCCTCGCACCTCCGGCCCACCCCTCTGTGGTCATGGTAAGAATCCAGGCAGCCTTGGCCGCTTTGCTCTTTGGAGCCAGGCTAGTGGCTGCAGGTTCTCCACGGTTTATTGCAGGGAGCAGCCTCAGATTTTGCAGATTCAAATTGGGGAACAGTTTCCTTAACTCTTTTTGACTGCGTTTGGGCTTGGGCCAACCTTTGACACTGTAAACAATGATAGCTGAAATGAAACTATTTGCTTGAGACTGATGGATTACTCAACACATCGAAGGTCTGCCCTGCATTAGTTAATAATTTAGCAATAGCTCCGAGATTTAAAAAAAAAAAAATCCTCTGCACAGTGTTTTACTTTTCTGGGGGATGGGAGATTCATGGTACATATGTTTAGTTGTATTTTCCAAGCTAACTTACTAACTGTGTGCATGTATTCTGTTGTATAAATGTTTAATTCAATATAGAAGAAAAGCTATTGTTAGAAAATAAGAAAATATATCATTTAAAGTTTAGCTTTGAATTAAGATAAATTTCATTATCTCTATTGTGCACCGTTATTTTCCCATACATTTAGCATCTAAAATACATGATGTATTTTGGTAAATATAATGTTTTCCAGTGCTGTACATTTTCCGTCATGTGTTAAGTGCCTCTTGTAATGTATAATCATACCTGGGCCCGTTTAGAAATACATTACTTTGTGTGCATTTGTCTCCCTGGGATATGTGGAACTTGAGCTGTCCACAAAAGACCAAGCTTTATTTCATAGACCTTTTTCTCATTCATATGATTCGTGGTTTTTCTAGATAATCACAAACCATAAAGACATAAATGTTCAAAAAAGGGAAAATAAAGATGTATTTAATCAACAACAAAACTCTTAAATGTGATATACATCCCACCCTGATTGTTTCACAAATGATTCTTAGCATCCTAGTCACTTAAAGACAAAAGTTTTAAATACTAAAACAGAATTAATATGTGAATTTTGGTCCCAGTAATTCTAACCTTTGTTATATAATTATCTCTGTTTTGGCCTGTGCCTGACCAGGTCTTTGGTTAACATAGCTAACTGATTTTCATGTCCTTTGGGCACATTTTACGTGGCAGATGACTGCGGGTCGCTGTCACACTTTGCTGTCACCTGTCACTGAGGAGTCTGGGGAGGAGGGAACCAACAGTGAGATTTCCTCTCCACCTGCCTGTCGCTCCCCTTCACCTGTGGCTAATACAGATGCTTCTGTTAACCAGGTACCACCCACTTGGCATTCCTCTAGCTATGATCCCTGGAAGGATGTAGGACTCCATTCTCTGCTCTCACTAGACTGTGAGCATGGATCTTAGACTTGGTTGCATGGGTTCCAGGGCACACCATTGGGTATTATAGTTGCACAAACTGTGATTGTCATGTGGGACCACTGGCTCAGGGTGTCATCTCCACTCCTGAGCTACTGACAATGGCATGAACAAAAATTAGGTCATGGGAATTATAGCCCGAGAAAGCCCTGTTTTCAGGCATTATGGCCTTAGTGTCTAACAATCATCTGGAATGGCGTCCTGCATCCTAACAGCAAAGAGTCTGTGTCACCATTGTAAAATAACATGATTCTAGTTTAACATTCGTTGATCATAGTATTGACATTTACCAGCTCAGATTTTGAAGATGGGACAATTCTGTTTATTATGTTACACTTTTTTTTTACTACTTGCCAGCCAACTGAAGGAATGTCTCCCAGTATATATACTGGAATGCCTAGCAGATTTGATTTTTACTGATCTTTCAATAATTATTGAGAATAATTCCCATAAAATGAGAATAATGCCTTTTTATTATGAGATACATTCTACTATACAATTAAGTAGAGATTATACTAAATTACACATCAAAAAGATATCATGAAAAATATGGATAGAAGTCAAAAAGGTACTTTTATAATTACCAAAAAGTTTTAATGCACGTTAAGTAATATTTTATATTTTTATCCAAAACAACTAAAAAAATTTAAATTATGTTACTACAAAATTATGTAAGTGTTCAAAGAAGTTGAGATATATTATTAAGGAAGAAACATTAAACAAAACAAATGTTTTATAATCTATATTACAAATTATATTACATGTAATTTAAAGTGTAAGCATTCAATATAGGATTTCTGCCATAAAGAGAACCCCTCCTTATAAAAAGAGAATGTGAAATTGATGACACCTTTACATAACATGATTCTCTTGGTAAAAATCAATATAACTCCAGAAGAGTTATCAACTCATCCATTTATTAAATATACTGTGAGCACCTGCTTAGCACAAAATCTTGTGCTGTGTCTTGAGAATGTAACCAAAAAGGAAACAGCAGTGGCCTTCCCTGCTGGGACCTTACAATCTAGAGGGAAAGATAGACATGGGACAAATAATAGCAAAGGATAACAAGAAAAAAACAGAAAGGAGAAGTTCAGGGCACCATGGGGGATTTGGAAAACTGTTCTCCAAATTCTGATTTCAAAATATATATTACTCATTCACTGATGATTTGTTCTTACCTGTGGTTACTGATGTTATTAGAATCAGAGAAATTGGGCTGTAGTCAGCTGATTATTGTGTAGAGAAAAATGAATCCCATATATTATGCTTAATGTTCTTAAATTTTTCAGACTGAATGACAAATACTGATCTTGAGACTAACAATGTGGAAAGAACATGAAGAATATACCTTTGCTAAAATTGTAAACCTCGATGCCGCTTCTTGTACAGTGTCAGTGTACACATGAGAGTCCCCTGTAAATGATAACAATGCACACATTTTAAATATTATTATTTGATATTAACCACAAAACTTAATCAGATCCTAAAACTTAGTGAGATTACACTTTGTTTTAATCCCTCCCATCTTCCCTAGTCACAGGGAAAAATCAATGAAATCCCATTATTAACTATTTATATGTGATGCTGCAAATTTGGGTAAAATGCCTTCAGTTAGTTTAACTCAGTGAACTTTACTCAGAGGAAGCTGTTAAAAAAGCAAATGTTTTATGCTTGGAGTTGATTAAACAAGTCAACCCATGTTATTCTTGTAGTGTAATATAAGTCAGAGGACAATGAAAAAATACAACAACATGACCAGTCATGCACTGGATTTACAGATTGTCTCTTGAAACTGAAGAGGACATTTAGAATGCCCTTAAGTTCCAGTTTTCAGACTCAAAACCCTGTATAGAAGGTACACAGCTGCTTCAGGGAGCAACCAAATTTAACTGCTGCTTTATAAAGTGACAGCTGTGAAAAAAAGGTTTTGTGCTTGCTGTTTCTGGAAGTAGATTGCATTATATAACTACCTGATCCCACTCACAGTCAGTGTGTTCTGCCTCTGACAGTAGCTATTAGCTAAGACATAATAACAATTTAGCTTACTTGAGGGTAGAAATAGGGAGGCATTCCCAGAATTGGCTGCAGGCTTCCTGATTCTCCTTAGAATCAAGCCAAGACATAGACTCCTCAGAAGAGTAAAGAGAAGCATAGATCCGAAAAGAGTGAGAAGGTCAGGCACAGTGGCTCACACCTATAATCCCAGCACTTTGGGAGGCCGAGGCCGGAGAATACTTTGAGCCCAGGAGTTCGTGACCGGCTTAGGCAACGTAGTGAGACCTCGTCTCTTCTCTCTACAGAAAAAGAAAAGAAAAAAGTAATAATGTAATGGGCACCTCACTGGCCTCCAAGTCAAAAGCTCACACAGTCACAGCTCTTCCTTCCCTTAGCTGAGTATACCTGGGAAGTCCCTCCACATCCTCATCTGTAGATGGAAAGCAATACTGCTTAATTCACAGAATTGTGAAAATGAAATGTGATGTTAATCATGAAAATACTTTTTAAGCTGGGAAATGTTGATTAAATAATATTTTTAGTTCTCCAGATTTATTCCTGTAGGAATCTATTTGTCATAGCTCTCATAACTCAGGTACATAAGCAATGAGAGACATATTTCTAATGGTGATTCCTGACTACATCAATCATTGCCTTTATTTTGTGGTTACTTACAGTACTAATTGATTTATTTTATCGAATGTATGTAGTCCTCACATAGATCCAAGTTATTCACCTATAAAAGGTGATATGTTTTCAGATCCTTTTAAGAAACCTGGAGTTGCCATTTCTATCTGTAGGCATGAGCCACACAGATGCACGCATGTGCGCGCACACACACACACTCACACACACACACACACACACAGAGTCACAAAAAACACAAGATTTATTGTAGCA
>CAUYQG010047671.1:174-15810 GCA_963574415.1 Tarsius wallacei
AAAAACGGGGGCAAGATTCTAATCACCTGATATGAAATCTGATGGACTTTAGAAGCATAATTAGTTCTGCGGGGGGGATTACTTCACAAAGAAGATAAGAAAATAGGACACAAGGTAGAAAAGATGAAAATAGTCAGATCCCGATGTCTTTTGCTTGTGTAGAAGAGATACAGGAATATTCCTTCTTCTGCGTTGTCTTAAATAATCACAGAATAGAGTCAATCTTATGGTAAAAGGAGAGGTAAGCAGAAAGTATTGCCATTACTGTTCTTTTCTATCAGCGAAATTTAGAGGTGGTGTTTCTCACAAATCCCTCCTAGCCAATCACAACTGACGGCTTTCAATAGCCCCTTACAATCTGGCTTACCCTACACTGGCTGATGTTTCTCCTTCTGTTATTTCAATTCCCATTGCCTTCTTGTGGTTTGTTTTATAAGCTAGTGAAGTGAGCGGAACCCACCATTTCTAAATGTTCCTTACTAAATACACACTTGTCTGTATGTCTTTATGGGCTGGAAAATCTCACTAGCCATTTTTTCTCTTAACTCAGTCCCTAAAAAGCTTCATGAGAATGGTAAAAGGGAAAGCAGGAAAGCAAAAATACAAGGTGGTTTTTACCCTCAGGAAAGCCTAGTCTTGACTAAGCTGCCTCTAATGTGTTGTCAATCGATGCTAGACTCCTTCCCTTTCTGGAAAAGCCAGCTCCTACAGGAACTTGGAAAATCAGAGCCGAAAAGTTGAAATGAGACTAACCCAAGATAGTGTCACAAAGTTAAGATGCAGATGTAATGAAAATGAACCTTTTTGTGTTGTTTTCCTGTATAATCAGCCATCATTGTGATGGGTGGATCAAACGTTATATAAGATTTTATTTGTAATTTGTTTCTAAAATGCACTCCTGCAAGTACCCACTAATTTTCTTTCCATTTCCTCCCTGAATTAAAGATAACGGTTTGTTTAGTTTCTACACTTACAAAGTTATGCTTTGGAGTTTGCTTATTCTATGAATTGTTACTATTGGAAGACATTGATTGGATATTTATAATTTTGTTCTCTGATGTTGGAAACATACAAGTCATTGTAAAGATAGTAAAATAAATATTCATGTGTGTATTACTCAAACTGAAAAACAAAAAAGTCTGTGTATTTGGAAAGTTCTCAGGCTTCTTCCCTGCTGCCTATTTTTTAAGGATTAGAGGTAACTACTGGCCTCGTATTAGTGATTTTATTGTCAAACGTCTCCTTATACTTTTCTAAAAGAGTACTTAGACACAGCCGGGCTCGGTGGCTCAGCCTGTAATCCCACGCCTTTGGGAGGCTGAGGTGAGCGGATTGCCTGAGCCCACGGGTTCGAGACCTGCCTGGGCAAGCAAGACCTCATCTCTACGATAAATCAAAAAATTAGCCGGGCGTGGTAGCGCACACCTGTAGTTCCAGCTACTTGGAAGGCTGAGGCAGAAGGATCGCTGGAGCCCAGCAGGTTGAGGCTGCGGTGGCCGGGAGCGGCCACTGCACTCCAGTCTGGGTGACAGAGTGAGACTCCAACTCAAAAAAAAAAAAAGAGTACTTAGACATGAAATTCACATACTACACAATTCAAAAATTTGAACAATGCAATTCAATGGCTTTTATTATATTCACAGAGTTGTGCATACTCCAGCATAATCGGTTTTGCAACTCTTTTGTTACCTCCAAGAAACTCTACAACCTTTTGCTGGAAGTTTCCAAATCCCCCATCATCCTCCAACCTTAGGAAATCCCTATTTCCTATATTTATCGATTTGCTTATTGTGACTTTTTATAAATATGTGACCATTTGTGAATGAATTTCTTTCACTTAGTATAACGTTTTTAAGGTTTATACATGTTGAAGAATGTATTCGTACTTCATTTCTTTCTGTGACAAATAATATTCCATTGTGGGAAATATTCTACACTTTATCAATCTATTCATCAGTTCATAAACATTTTGAATTGTTTCTTCTTTTGAACAATTATGATTAATGCTGCCATAAATATTCATTAAAATGTGTATAGACAAGTTTTTGTTGTGTAAATACCTGGGAGTAGAATTCTTGGGTCATATAATTACTTATATTTAACCATTTATAATTTCTAAAGTAGCAACACCATTTTTCACTGTCATCAGCTACATATTAGAGTTTTATTTTCTCCATATCTCTGCCAAAAAATTGTCATTATCTATCTTTCCTGAGTATAACCATCCTGATTGTTGTGAAGTCATATTTCACTGTGGTTTTTATTTTCATTTTCCTGATTAATTATTATTTATACTTTTTTACATATTTTAGTGTTCTTAACCAACATAGTATTATTTTATGGTTTTAAAACTGTCACATACATTTAATACAATTGTAACATTATTATTTTTTTAATTTATTTTAAAATTGTGGAGTACAGTTAAGGATTAGGTATACAAATATTGTGAAGGTACCCTTGTTGATGAGGTGTGTTCCCCCTTCCCCAGGCAGATAATAACATTATCTTTAATTTTATTTTTCATTCAATATTTTATTTTTCATTCAATAGGTTAATACATTTTTCTATCATACACTTATTTTTACTGCTCTATATTAGTCTATTTTATGACTATAGCTATTTGTTTAGCCATCCTATTTGTTAATGAATGCTAACGTTAACAGTATTGGTGGCTGTCTACAGTGCTGCTATGAGCACTTTTATTCATACTTTTATTGCTCACATGGTAGAATTTTCCTAGACGTTTAGGTAGTCAATCTGTTCTAACTTGCCTTCTGTTTTTATCACTGCAACTCTCATGTCTGGGAAACCACTTAGTCCTAGGTAAACCCACTTCTGTAGGTCACCCTATTTCTGGTATATAATTAGATGTGTGATAGTGAGAACTTGAGCTTTATACATTTACATGCTTCCTCAATGTGGTTTCACCGATTTATATTCCCACCAAGAGTTATGGACTCTACATCTTCATTAATTTTAATGTTTGGCCATTTGGTATGTTTCATGATACGGTAAAACCCTGGGATAACACATTTCTTCAAATCTTTAGGTTGGATGTTTCTGGACAGACCACTCCTTCTCTTCTCTGCCTTGCCCTTGTCCCCAGTAATGTGAAGTCAGATATTCTAGTTCGGATAGGTGAGACAAAACAGACCACCAACCTCTAAAATAGGGTAGGAAGAGGCTGAACCTCCCCACTTGGGATTCTCTGTGCCCAATTTCCCCAAATCATGCTGATGAAAATTACTTCTGGAATCTCAGCCAACCACAGGCTCCAAAAATGATTCCTTATATGACTACAAAATAAATAGAAATCTGTAGCTAAGACAGCATGGCAATATATCACAAGTCTTGACCCTGGAGATTCTATGGTCAGCTACTTAGACTAGTTAATGCCATCACATAATAAATTAGCAAATACCAAAATATTACACAGCTGTAAGCAGTTTACCTTGCTATGGCTTTATGACAGGTTTTACTCTATATTATAATCAGGAGCACACATAAATACAAATGTATATGAGTACATGTAATTCTGTGTTTATTTTTTATTAAGAGAAATGATCCATAGGGAATTTTATTTTATGCCTTTGTCTTGGTGGTATATACTTTTAAACGTATAAGGATATAATATACAAAATATCCTTCCTTATACCTAATTGCACATCATCCCTTGCATCTCTTTATTTCATTCTTTTTTATTGCCATCATCACCAATATTCTCTTATATATGCATTGATGTAATTAATCTCCACTGTATTATGGCTTAGGGTACACCATATTCCTCTTCTCTATCTCTCTCTCTCTCTCACACACACACATGCACACACACACACACACACACACGTGCGCACACACTTATTCCAAACTGCTCTCAACATTGCTGCTTTAGTAATTTAGTAAAATGTAAAATTCAACATGCAAAACATGTCTGCAAGTGCTAATCAGACTGAACACTATAATTTTGAAATATGATTAAAGCAGACATGTCCACAGAAGTATGACCTTACTATGTGTTTTAAGTTCACAAAGTGGATCATTACAATGAAAAGGCATGGGCAATGTCATTCCACATGTTATACTAAATATGCTTCTATTTAGTACTATAACTGTTGGGGTCCTATACATATGACTGTAAAATCATGCTTTTTTGGAAAATGTTCATATTTGCAAATTCTTATATTTCAAACCCAAATATCTTCTAATTGTACTATGCCCCAAAAAGAACAAAGCTTCATTCCAACTATTATTATGAGAAAGTAAACATTCAGCTAACAAATTTGATAGTGTTAGTGAAAAAATTCCCAGATTTTTAAGATTCATGAGAACATTTGTACTATCATTTCCATGATGTAATTTCCTCAGTCATTAACAATTATCTTAACATTTTGAACAGGTGGAGAATTTCATGACCTACCCATAAAAATAACTGCATGCTACAAATAAAAATTAACCTTGGTATCAATTTATTGTCAGACTTTTTTCAGTTGTGAATAGCAAAATATACAATCCCTTTTATTCTCTCTTGGTTACTAAGTTAGTGAATATTGGGAAAAAATTGGTTTTGACAACTGATTTTCCATCCATCCAAACAAATGATGAGAAATCAAGAATATTCAGACTATTGTTATTGGTTCTAGCGGGATCCCAAATCAGGTGTTAGGCAAGAGATGGATATGTGGTAAAACCTTAGTGTGTTCAAAAATATAATTTCTAGTTATTTAAAAGCAGGAATTTATTTTGGATCCATTTTTGGGGGTTTTCCAAAGACAGATGGCTAATATAACTTTGTCAGAGAGCCAAGTAGAGTGATAACAGGTAGAAATCTGACAAACCACTCACTCAAGATGTCATTTCTAAAGTTAGTGAGCAAGCATTTATAATTTATTATTCATTTTATTGTTGATCAGCTCTTCAAAGGAAATTCAGTGAAAATCACAAAGGGTAATATATTATTAAACTGCTGTAATTTGAAAATATGTTGTTGATTCAGTCAAATACTATCACTGATTGCCCAAAATTATAAAAATTCTTCCACCAAATGTTTCTGTGTAGTCTATCAATTATGGTATTTTCTCAAATGTATAAAAATCATAGATATTATATTATCTGATAATATTTTCCCAACAAACCAGTGAAATAAATGTAGAATAAATCAATATTTCTATTATTTAACACAATTAGGGATACTTTTGTTTCTTACAACTAGGTTAGCCCTCATTGTGACATACATTTTGATTAAAATATTAATACAAGGCACTCTGTTTATTCCTGGACGTTTCTACTAGGTTATAACAGGGGCTATTGGTTAGTGCCAACATATTGCTAGGTTTAGTTGTGAAGTAGCATTTGAACTAATGATTCTTTGTCCAAGTAGTGTTAATAACATCAAAACCCTACATTGGCATTGAAGGTCTATCCAAATGTAACTACTAAATAATTTATTTTTGATTGCTATCAACAGGTTAAGCAAAAATCATATAACCCTAGCGTTAAAGGAGAATTTAGTGTAATCTACCCCCCTCAATAAAAGGTATTTAAAATTGCATATATGTATGCATGCCTGTGTATATGTACATATATATTAATATATGCTTTCTGAAATGAGTTATAGTTAGTCTTTGATTTTCATAATCCAGGTCATTACAAAATATTCTGGAATCTCAGAGGAAAAACAGACAGAAATAGAAATTCTAGAATGAGGAAAAAAGAATAAGACACAAAAATTAAAATTAAGCAAATCAATCACAACCACTCTGCAGCCAATACAAGATTAAGTGCTAAGAAAGTAGAATGAACTAAAGAGCTATTATTTCCACCTATCTGGGGCTTTTCTTAGATTTAATTTTCTACAGTAAATAATGAGTTTTATTTTAATTGCCACTTTAGTTTCCCTTTATTAGCTATGAGATAATGGTTCATTTTGCCTTCAGTAGTGTCTTTTAGTTCTAAAAAATAAAATATCATGAACTCCACTTTATAGATAAGGAATCAGATCAAAACGGTTAAATATTAGAGCCCAGATGGGAACCTACACAGTATAACTGACTAGTCAGTACTGTATTCCCTCACTTGAGAACATATTGATGAACTTCTGATAAGCACAAAAAGAAATAATTGTTGGATGCTCGAACACATGAATGACCACCCAAACTTTCATGCAATAATAATACTGTGAGATATATAATAACTAACTGGTCAAAAGGTTGTTAAATAGATTATTCATATTTCATTTAATTATGCAGAATGTCCTATATGAATAAGCAACCCATCATAAATTACATTTTATTCGCTTAGATGCTTAGTACATTGAGATAGAAAGTTAACCATTTTGAAAGGATCAGAAATTCAAGATCCATTCGTTTTAACACCTAAACCAAATGAGTTGTGTTTCTCAAAAGAGTATTTTTTAAGACTCCTATATTTAATTTGATAAAATATGTATCTGGCCCAGCAATGTTACATACCATAGAAAGAGAGCCTCTAGACTGTTTTGTCCGACAAGAGTTTTAAAGAGCACTAATAAAATACTAATAAAGGGCCATCAGTTATACAGTACTTCGCATAAAGGATTTGGCACCAAGACCATGTTTTTTATGAGAGGCTTCTCCTTAAAAACTAATCAAACATATTTCTTTTCGGGTTCAAAATATTGGAAAAAGGTGATTGGCATAGCTGAAAGTATGCTGGCAGCCTGACTCCATGCCTGCTTGGAAAGCTGGCCTCCTTCCGAGGCATTCCTACATACAGCTTTGTCTGGGAGCTCCAGCCTCAGTCTTTCTCAGGGATGGAGCCATCCCACTTCCTCAGTTTCTCTCCCTGTGCTCAAAGGCTGAGGAGGAGTTCTGCATTACAGAAGAAAGGAAGAAGCAAAAAAGTAAAAATCAATCAACCATGATTCGCACCTTCAAAAGCATTGCTGATGGGAGGCAAGATAAGACAGTTCTGTCAAACTTTGAGGTATAAAAAAAACAAAACAAGAAGAAATTGTATCTATTTGGGAAGAAAGTGGAGAAGTCTACAATTTCATTTGGGCAGCATTCTTAAAAATATGTATACCTTGATCTCAAGTTTGGGACCCTGCTAGGTCAGATTTAATAAATCCCTCTCCACCTTTAATCTCATGGAAAGTTTATAAAAATTTTGGTTGAGCTCTGAGACTGAAAAAGTTTTCAGGCTTTGCATTCCATCCACTTCTTTAAGATAGTTTACTTTCTTCTCCTTTTCCTTCTTTTGTCTATTTTCCTGTTAATTGGACTTTCTGTCTATGCTTCGCTCATTTGAATAAACACCTAGTTGAAGGACTGCTTGGTCTTAATGTATTCACTAATTCAATAAATATTAATTGAACATAATAAGAGTGATTGCTATAATAAAGACTAAGGTAAGAATAGTAAACAAAGAAACAAAGTCTTTTCCCACATGGAATCTGTATCCTCTAATATCCAATAGTGTTGGACGATGTCTTTCATTTTCATGTCTATCTATATCTCTAAAATTGCTTAACTTATCTCTGTACTTAACAACTCAAGTGAATTTCCATCAGTTTCTCCCACATAACCGGGATATGCATAGACGGGAAAAAAATCTATGAATTCTGAAATGTAGCCATGATAAAACAGAACAGTCAGTATGTAGGAAAGCACAAAGTGGATGAGACTCACACGGGAGATGGAGAAACGTTGATTGTTATGTGGATGGAGTACATGTACTTGAGTAGTGGAAAGAAATTCAGGATAGAGATAATTGAGTACCATAGTACAATGCCAGGTTAAATGACAAAAGAAAAGCCTTAAATCCTTCATGCTACCAGGGAAGAACATGTAAGAGAGCTTTAAAGTAAAATAGAAAATATTTCAGTAGAATATTTGCAAAAAGATCTGGGCTGTCAAGGGCAAGGAATAAATTATTTCAAGTGGATCACACGCAGGGGACTTTAAAAAGAGAGCGGAATCTCAGCTTCTACGGTGGTGGTTGGCCAGGACACCCCTGAAAGTTAAGTCTCGCTGCAGTCTAGGCTTCTAGCAGCCCTGGAATAATAATAGGTGAGCCATTGACCTTTATGTCCGATCCAATTAGTCAAAACATTTTAAAACTCTGAGCTGTGGAGTCACCTTTGTATGTGAAGACAGATGTCATGTGTGGCAATTTGGATAAGTCTGGAGGATTGCTAAAAAAAAGAATAGAACATACAGTCCTAAAGATGTCAGACAAGAAACATTGTTTGCTTATAAAATGACTTTGGAGAGATAGTTCTTTACTGGCATGGAGGATTCAAAACCCACTCTTTCTTTCTTTCTTTATACTTGTAATAATTCCTAAATGTTCAGCTCAGATATTGCCTCATTTCCTAAAACTTTAATCCAGCACAGTCTGGGTTAAATTTGTAAAGTCTTTTGTCTATATCACATCACTTTGCACTTTAATTCATTCTCTCTCTCTCTCTCTCTCTCTCTCTCTCTCTCTCTCTCTCTCTCTCTCCCCCCACATGCTCACACACACATATTTTTTCAGCATATGCCATTGAGTCTGTACATATGAGGACAAATCATTCTATCACCCTGATTGTCACTTAGAACAAGAGAAAACCACAACTAGACATAAGATTGAAACTTAACGACCGATGAATTTGTGGTCAGCTGTATAACAACTCTTAGAACGTCCCTTTTGTGTCATGGCCCTCAAAGGAGTGGAGGCAGAAGCCCACCCAACTTAGCGTTCAATGATAAGAGCTTATGGCAGCTGCCTCAGGACTGACAAATGCTATGGTGGCCAGGGGCCAACTGGAAAAAGAGATTAGTCAAGGAAAGATGTGTTTCCTTTATTCCTTCCTGAATGCTTGAATTGACCAAATTTAATATGATTTATTCAGCAGCGGGGCCATTAGGAGGCCACAGCTATTGCCAGATACCACATCCATGACACCATTAACCCCTAATCAAATGAGAGGAAATAAGAAATAAAGGGGGATGGTTTCATTTTTTTTTCTTTCTTGGATTCCAGGATTTTTTAAAAAATGCATACTTAGGAAACAACACATGTAAATAAAATTAGGTGTACTATTAAAACACATAGATTTTGATAACCTATTTAATGTTAGGCCAAGTTTCTGGTACTTCGAAGCTCTGTAAGAGAATCAACTACACGAAAGAGCGAAAGAGATAAATAGCATTTACATGGTTGGTTGTAGTTTATGGAGGACTGTCATACGTTGTCTTTCTTCAGAGTCACAATAATGCTTTGGTGCTATTAGGTTTTCAATACACTTTCCATTACCTACTTTTCCACATAAAAAAGCTGAGGCAGATATAATTGCCATAACATTTGCTACTATTTAGCAAATTCCACATTTACTCTACCAAAACTCATGTGCTATATAAGTCTGTCATTCAAACCAGCATCTATTCCAAACGGTTAGGACATTTTTTAAGGACTCAACCTTTTGCCATATCCACGGTTCTAAACTGTACATTCCAAAACCATGTTTCTGAGAAAATTAATTCCATGTTGAAATAGGATAGAAGATGCTAACATGGAAATTGTTTATTTGGTATATTTCTTTAGGGTTTACAAGCATGGCATATCTCTCTATCAAATCGTGTCATGTTAAAAATCATTCAAAGACAAGGTAAAAGGGATTGGTACAAACAAGACGGTAATAGCAATAAAAGAGCCTCAGGTAGGAGTGGGGAAGGAGAAATTAAGAAACCAAGCACAAGTGCACACCCATTAATACATGTAACTACTATAAACAGGAGATGCTGTGACTTTTTAGGTTGGAAACAAACTATTTTGCATACTGTAATAATATAAACCCACTGTCTCACCACACATTGAAATAATTTGTCTAAAAGATGACTCCAGGCAACCCCCTAGGAATCCCTCCTGCTCTGGGAGCTTTTCTGTCCTCTCAATAAATCCTGCTTTCTCAAAAAAAAAAAAATGACTCCAAGGCACTGATAAAAGCTGACATTGAGTTTGGAATGTTTCACCTAAAATAAAGCAGTTAATCACATTACATCACTGAGATTTTCATCTAAAAGAATTAAACAGCAATAGCAGCAACAGCAAACTGATTATGTTTTTGACGAGATGAGCTCCAATTCATTGGTAAAAGCACTAATATGACAGGTAAGTGATGTGTAATTTATTTCAAATTACTGTTTGCTGTTTTAAGAGCCAGCAAAACAAATTAGGAACAGAATATATTGAAATAATGTCATTGATTTTCTACAAAAATAATAAGCATTGAGACTATAACAAAGATGAGAGCACTGATGATAGGGTAGGATGGGCAGTCAATGATGTTTTCATTGAAAACTCCGCATTGCTCAAACAGGTCTCCAGGCTGTCCGGCTGCAAAAGAAGCTGTTCCCATGCCAGGTCCTAGCAACCCAATGGTTCTCTGCTATGGCCTCTTTCAGAAAGAAAGGTCTCTATGCTTATTGTATGTGGTGGATTTGTCATATTCCTCTTGAGATGGTGGTCCTAGACTACACATCATTTATTATTTAATATATGCAAATATGTTTCAAATGATTGTGCTGGGAGATATGACAGGGGACTTAGAGGCTATAATACTGAGTGATCTATCACAGAAACAAAGAACCCAGTATCACATGTCCTCATTCTTAAACGGACCTTGAATAATTATCATAACACTGTAAGAAAGGGATTGACAGTAGTGGGAAACTGCCAGGAGAGGGGGGCACACCTCATTAACAAGGGTACCTGCATAACGAACATTTGTATACCTAACCCTGAATTGTACCCCACATATTTAAAATAAAAAAAAAATTTTAAAGTACAGAATAAACACTTTCCTGTAGTAATTTCAAACAATACACAGTGTACATTTTAAAAAATGGTAAATAAGATTTGAACCCACACTTCCAAGTATGTCTTCTGCATACAATGCAAGTGTACTAATTTAAACTTACCCAAACCATGCTAGCAGGTGGAGGTGGAGGATGGGAGAAATGAGAAATGGAATTGCTGGCATATGAGGGATGCAGTTATCTGGAAAAAAGAAGTATATGGCTCAATGGTACACTCTGTCAGTTTCACATTTTGAGGCAAATTGAGCTCTGCATGAATGTATAGCTATGACTAATTACTTCACAGTTCACTAAAGATTTTAAATGGGAGCACTGTCTTTCTCAACCTCTGAACCTTCATGGAGGCTTCATGGGATATGGAAAATAATATAAGCTCCAGAGACAGACCAGGAATTAAATCCTGATGATGCTACTTTCTAAACCAAAAACTTAGAGGTCAAAATATGTGTTGATTTTTATCATACCTAAAATTAACTACACCATGCCAGTGACAACTAACATTTATGAATACATATGGCATACATGTTAGCCAGACACTTTTTTTAGATTTAATAAGCTATATTTTTAAAAGTGATAAAACAGTTTTATTTGGAGATGACATGCCAGACACTTCTAAGCACATTGAGCAAGTTAATTAATTCTTTTTCCACTAACCCAATGAATTATATTGCCTAATCCCCTATTTTCAGATGAGAAAACTAAGTCACAATGATTCTTAAAAAAAATTGCCTAAGATCACACTCTTAGAACATACCAAAGCCAAACTGGTTCCAAAGCCCTCATTTTCTGATACTTCAGTGTTTAAAACTCTGTCTTGACAATAATGAGATATCACTGCATTTCACACATGTTAGAACGTCTTAAATCCAAAAACCGACAACAACAAATTCTGATGAGGTGGTGGAACTCTTATTCGTCACTGGTGGGGATACAAAGTGGTGCAGCCACTTTGGAAATGAGATTGGCAATTTCTTACAAAGCTAAATATGGATTTACCAAGGGATCCAGAAATCACACTCTAGGTATTTAACCAACTGATGTGAAAACTTATGTTCACCCGGAACTCCGCACATGAATGTTGATAGCAGCTTTATTCATAATTATTGAAAACTGAGTGCCACCAAGATGTCTTTCAATAAGTGAATGGATAAGCATACCATGGTTCGTTCAGTCATGAAACATTATTCATCTATTAAAGGAGATGAGCTAGAAAGCCACAGAAAAACATGGAGGAACAGAAACTGAATATTGACAAATGAAGGCTGCCAGTCTAAACAGGCAATATACTCTATTATTCCAACCCTTTGCTACTGTGGGGAAGACAAACACAGAAAAGGTGAAAAGATTAGAGGTTGCCAGGGGCTTGAAAATAAGCAGAGCACAGGGCTGTTTTAGGGCAGTATAATTATTCTGAGTGATACTGCAATAAAGCTTACAGAACACGATGCATTTCCCAGAGCCCAAAGAATGTACAACACAAAGTGTGACCTCTAATGCAAGTATAATCTTTAGTTAATAATAATGCATTAACAATAGTTTATTAATTTTAATAAAAGGGTGGGGCAGCCAGGCAAAAAGGAGTTATATAGGAACTATCTGTATTTTCTGCAACTTTTCTGTAAAACTAAAATGGCTCTTTAAAGAGTGTATTAATTTTTTTAAGCATGAAAGAAATGTCTACCTGGTAGTGTGTTCAGAAGAAAATTTAATAACGCTGTGAAAAATGCTGAACCTGATGCCTTGCAACTATTTCAGGGAAGATAGCCTACCAAAGTCACTCTACATTTTAATAATTACTGTAGACGATAGCCTCAAACTTCACAAATATATTCAAAATCTGAAGTTACTCAGTGTCTACTATACAGAAAAACTGTATAATCTTTCCGCTTTACAAAAAAATTAAAGGCAACATCCTAAGGCGTTCTGATTCTTAGATATAAAGCACACTTCAAATATTAAAAGCCAGAGGATGAGATTTTTTTCTTTCCAGGTCAAATGTATCTTCATGATTCACTCTCAGTAATTGTTTTCTGAACAGCCCAACTGTCTTTACTCAAGGTCTCTGGATAGTGATCTTTTCTAGAGCTAAGAGCACTTTGTGCAAAAAAAAAGTTTGTTTTGTACATAGAAAGATTTTATCCCCAGAATGGTTTACTTTTGGGAAGGAAAGCATCCCAAAAGTCATCAAATGTAATGAATCCCCCTCTTTTCAAATAACATTGTACACAAGTCGAATATTAGTATTATTTGTCAATCATGTCCTTACAATATTATGTTGGTTACTGAAATCATTCGCGTTCAGGGATTTGTAGCATTGGCAAGATGTGTTCAAAAGAGAGTAAATTAGACTTTTCAGCAAAACAAATAAACAATTAGTCAACTATTACATATAGCACATACTCAGTAAAGTCACTTACTAATATGGGAACGCAATCATTTCTCACAAATTTTAAAAGGTAATTATCCATTATATGTTTAAATACTACAAAGGTGTTTAAAAATGAGGAAAAAGATGTTCAAATACTGAAGTGTAAAGAGTTCAATAGGAGGAAAACAACTGGAGCTTTATAATGTTGCTTCTTTTTTCCTATTTGTTTTTAGATTTCTGCTTAATGAATTTATTTTTAGCACCACCATATGTAGGTTAAGTATGGGAATGCTTTTTCACTATAGGCAGATTAGCCAACCTATGGACCCTAAAACCAATTCTATCATTCAGCTGAGAGTTCCAGATCACACACTCAGAAATAGAGTGGACTTTAAAGTTGATGAATGAATATCTACATTGTGCAGCCTTTCTCATGTGTCAACTGTGACCTCATGCTCTAGTTTTAGATCTAGAGATGAGTACTGTTATTTTCAGGTAATCCACACTGGATGTGGAAATTAAAGGCAAAAATAATCACTTGTAAAATTCACAGTATCCTTAAAGAATAAACAAGCAAGATCTTTAAAAGAAACAAACAAAAATAGCACATTTCTTGACATTCAGACAAAGAAAAATCTCCACAAGTGTTCCAATCAAAGGATACATGATTTAATTCAGTAAAAATTATCTTTGGTAAACAAGACAAAAAAATATTTATGGAACTGCTTTTCTAAGGCATCGTGCCAAAGTAAAATTCAATCTAAGTAGAATTCAGTGGTTGGTGTAGTTTTCTGATGCAGTTTTCTCATGATGTAGTTTTATCTATAGTTGGATATTAGAATTAAGAGAATATCAGATAGTGACTTCTCTATTATTTTTTCTTTTCCTTTTTGAGGGGAGAAGAATAAATGAAAGACAAGGGCAGTGGGGGTTCTTGAACATTATAAAATTTAATAAAAACTGTGAATGCTCTCCTCCGATTTTACATATATATAAATATACATATATGTGTATATATATGTGACACATATATGGCATGTCATATATTATATCCATGCATACAACTCAAATTTTTAAAATATGAATTCAGGAAATTTAATTTTAAAAAGCTCAGAAATCTCTGAAAAGCATTCATGAAACCTCTAGGAAGCCATAAATCCAAACGGATGAATGCAGAGAATACTCCTCAGAGAATTGTATATATGCATATATTACTGTCTCTCAGTTGCGATTGTTCAAGTAATGGTTTTCAGTGAGTTCTAGATTACTGTCATAAATACCTAGCTTGTGATGAACACATAATGTTGTCTATTTTGGGACATGATCGTAACATGAATGTGCTGTGTCACGCATCAGCAGCTAGTTAGGGCTGTCGGATGCTCTAATGAAAAAAATGTAAATAAAGCTCCCATTCTTTGCATTAGAGTTGAAGTAAATTCACACACACACACACACACACACACACTCAGATGTTCCTCAATTTATGATGAGGTTCTGTCCTGATAAACACCTCATAAGTTAAAAATATTATTAAGTTGAAGATGCATTTAATACATCAAACCTATGAACATCATAGTTTAGTTTACCTTACGCTACCTGCAATTGATCAAAATCATCTAACACAAAGACTATTTTATAATAAGCTGCTAAAAGTCTCATGCAATTTATTGAATGCTGCACTGAAAGTAAAAATCAGAATGGTTGTAAGTATACTTGAATTTTGCTTTCTGCTGGATGTGTATCATCTTCTCAGCGCTGTAGTTAACAAATTGTTACGTTGAACCATCATAATTGGAGAATATATACATAGGCTTATTGGTAGCATTTCTTTTTTTTATTTTTATTTTAAAAATGAGTGGTACAATCCAGGGTTACGTATACAAATGGTCACTGTACAGGTAAAGTTTGGGCCTGATTTTTGTCTCCACTTCACCTGGTTTGAGATTAGATACCCTTATTGATGAAGTGTACCACCCCCCTGGAAATTCCCACTACTCGCAATCCCTTTTTTATAAAGGGCACTTTCTAAGTGTCCTCATAGGATGGAAGGGACAAGGGAGCTCCCTCGGGCCTCTTTTATAAGGACACTAATCCCATTTCTGAGGGTGGAGGGTTCATGACTTAGTTTCCAAAGGCCCCACCTCTTAATTCTAACACATTGTGTATTAAGTTTCAACATACAAATGTGGGTGGGACATCAACATTCAGAGTGTAACAACTGCCCCTCGCCCCCACCCCCCCAGTCAGTACTACCAGTAGTAACAGCCTGGTGAGCATGGAGCTTAAATACTTTTTCCTGTAGTCCTCGGAACCACCCTATGAGTAGTTCCTAGGAGTTAGGCATTATTCCCATTTTACAGATGAGGAAGCTGAGGTTCAGAGAGAATAAGTGCAGATTTATCCCTCTGTGCTCTACCCTGTCAGACTCAA
>CAUYQG010047672.1:0-27063 GCA_963574415.1 Tarsius wallacei
CTATCTGAGGATGGGGAGACACCTCTTATCAACAAGGGTACCTGAACGAAATATTTTTGTATGCCTAACCCCTAACTGTACCCCACAATAACATAATAAAATAAAATAAAATAAAATAAAATAAAATAAAATAAAATAAAAATAAAAATAAAAATAAAAAAAAACCTCACTTCTTACTAGCTGTGTGATTTGGATGAGTTAATTGACCTCCTGTGCCTCTGTTTCTTCAGCAGTGGAGAACAGAGATAAGTAATGGTATTATGTAGCTCACAGGGTCGCCTTAAGAATTAAACAAGATAATGCAGAACAGTGCTCAGAACAGTACCTGGTACATACCAGCTGCTCACTTTGCCTACTTGCTTTTTACTACATCACTTTCCTTGAGGCTATTGTTATTGCTACCATAACTTCCAGTCTGGTTTTTTGACACCGGACAGAAGCCACTTCTCATTCAGCAGCTTTGCTCAGGTTGTTCTTGTTGCCTAGATGACCTCCTTTCTTTTTTCAGTCCATCAAAAGCCTAAATATTCTTCTACACTCAACTCAAGTTTCACTTCTCAAAAATTATCCCTAGTTTCCAAAAATATCCACCTCTCCAAATTGTGATTATGCATTGGGAAGGTATCAATAATGTTTAACGGTATGAGCAAACACAGTGAGAGAACACAGAGTCAAAGGCTCTAACTAAAAATTGCTCATCTGCTAACTACCAACTGTGTGACCTAGAACAAATCACTTTAAACTCTCTGAGCAGTCACCTCTTCATCTGTTAAATAAGATTTGTAATTCCTCCAGCCATTTCTTCTGTCAAGACCAGTCCAATACAGAACAGCGTTAAGGACCAAAGCAAACAAGAAGGAACAGGAGGCAAAAAAGACAAAATCAAGGGTAGATAAGAGGACTGAGGGCAGGAGTGGAATGTGAGGGCTGATGAATGTGGAGAGTACTTAGTTGAGGGAAATAGTGTGGGGACTTTGTGTCTGTTACTAGGAAAATAGTCAACCATGATTCCTGTGGGCAGAGCTCAAAGGGTCTCTTGCCAGCAGATTGGTGAAGCTAATAATTTCTATTGGAAAGCAAGGAAGGTAAGTTTAGCCTTACTCAGGAATAACCTGAAAAGAGGAGAAAAAGACAATTTATCCTTCAAAGTGTCAATAGAGGGCCTAGCTGGGATGCTTAGTGACAAGCTGTGTAATGAGGGACTGTTTTATGTTGAATTCAGCTACGTAGTGTTCAAGGCATATTTTGGTGGCAAGATTTTGGATCCCTAGCACATTCTACCCCATCTTCTGTTTTTATAATAAGCCATGCCATATGCACCACTACCCCCATCCTGAGCACACAGATTAACATATGACCCAGATCACCCAATCAGAATATCCCGTTTCCAGCGCTGCTACTCAAAATATTTCACAACCAGCACAGCAAGAGAGCCAACCTTCAGGATGGGCTCCTGCCATGGATAATTGTCATTGAAACAAACTGGGTCTGTATGCCTGCACACAATGGAAAGTCAAACACTGAAGCACCAGGTTTTTGCAGCAAGAAAGGTTTACTGCAAGTTAACTGGCAAGGAGATGGGAAGAAATGCTCAAACATGTCTCCCCAAGGGAGAGGGATGCCGGTTCAGGCTTTGTAAGCATAGAGTAATAAAGTGTGATCTGACTGGATCTTGCAATGAGATGATGTTGGGAGGTATGAGCTGACTGAATCCTGCCATGGGGTGACACCAGGACTCTGTCTGATTGGACTCTGGATCCTGCCATGTGGTATTTGCTTCTTAAGTCAGTTCCCACTCTCAGTTCGAACACTTAGGTTCCACCCATGGTTGCATGCCTGGTTCATCTGGGCATGCTCAGGTTACATGACCTTCAACCTAGAGGTCCATGACAACTGAAAGCAACTCACAACTTTGCTACATAAAAGTTGAACCAGATTGGCCTGATACTGGAACATACTGACTGAATGTTACCCCTGCCAGCTCCCCTGGGCATAGGATGAGTCCAGTAGTAGACTCAAGACCAAGTGGGGTCAATTAGATCCTTCTCTGGGAATGAAAACTGAAACTTGGAAAGAAGCAAAGCTCATTGTAGGATAGTTAAGATATAAAACCTGAGATAAGTGAACAAAATGAAAACAATTAGACAGGCAGGAATGAGAGACGAGCAGAGAGAAACCAGTAGTGAAGTTATGTCCTGATTCTCAAGTTCCTGGCCATGCAGTCCTTTCTTTAATCTGTAGTCTGCACCATCATCCTTTTCAGTTACCCGAGTCAATCAACTCTTTATTTTCTCTTAAGCTAGCTCAAATTGGGTTTGTCATGTACAATCAAGGGTTCTGACGAAAGCTCCTCCATGCACAACAACAAACCTTAGCTGTGCACAAGAAGTGGCCATGCACCAAATTAATTACAGTGGAAAGAAAAGGGAGCATTAGAGGGAAAAAGAGAGGAGAAGCCCTGAATCTTGGGACTTGCTCTTGGGCAAAGAAATCTCCACCCACAGCACATATGGCCACTGTTGATAATCTTAGACAAGCTTCTGCTGATGAGACTTGGAGTCTCCTCAGTGCCCTTCCTTGTCATAGCAACCTTATCCCATGCTCACTAACCCCAGGCCTCAGGTGTTCAGTCTGTTTTGAGTTAATATACTCATACACCTTCTCCTGTGCTGAGATATCACTCGCCCCAGGTTGTTTCAACCAAGCAAATTACACTGTGGCAAGCTATTACTCTCTCAGCATTCCCCAGAAATAGGATCTCTGGGCTTCACATACAGTAAACACTCAATGAATGCTTATGTAATAAAAGAGTAACCACATGCCATATAGAACAGCTAGAACAGCTGCTTCCATCTAGCCCAGTTGATACACATGCAGGCACAGAGTATTGGCTAATAGTCCAAATCCACGGTGGCCAGAGCCCAAATGACCAAAATCCATGGGCTTAGCAGATCCACATCTGGGTGGCCTTGAGCATGAGCAGAGAGTAGGAAAAGTCACTTGAGGTTATAAAAGTCTCAGTGGGCTCTTTGCACCTAAGAAAAATCCCTGAAGTATAAATTCTCATAAATGAAGAGCTCAGTGAAAGCCTATACAAAAAACACCTTCTGTTAATTCCACCCAGAATAGTTCAACAAAATGATCAGATAACCCGTCAGACATCACTAGGCTCACAAGTGCCTGTGACTCATTTTAAGGCTATATGCATCAAAGTTAGACAACACGACACATGCATATAGGATAGATGACCTATGGTGGGAACCGACACAGAAGAGGAGTCAGGTCACCATGCCCACACTCTCCAGTCCTATAGAGGTCTGATTAGCCTCTACTATGGTCCCCTAGACTGGGAAGCTTTGGCCCACTCCATGTACACAGGAGCTATCCATTCTCCATTTTTAAGCAATTATAGTAAACATTCAATTAATGTTAGCTACATGCCAGGCATTGTTCTAAGCACTTAGTAAGCACTGAATAAGCTAACACTTGGAAAAGGCTTGGACGATGTTTATACACTTAGCAGGGGCTTAATAAATGTTAGCTGTTATCACCACCACCATCTTCATCTTCATCATCATTTTTAAGAGTCACAGTACTTCCATGAGTTAGGTATTATTTGTTATGGTTATTTTACATTTATTTCCACATTTTATAAGGAATTGGAGGCTTAGAGAGGTTGTGTGAGTTGTACAGTTACTCAATATGCAGAAGAGCCAGGATTCTAAACCAGACAACCCAGTTCAAGTGCTCTTAGCCATTATGCTCTACCGCCTCACTTCAACTCAGAAGGGAGTTTCAAAAAAATCCAAGGGATAGCCTCCTGTCAGTAATTTTTATATGCACAACTATATAAACATGACCTTCTCTTCCTCCCTGCCTTCTACTCCAGTGATTCTCAAACACTACCATGCATCAAAATCACACAGAGGCTGAGCACAGTGGCTCTCACTTTTAATCCCAGTGCTTTGGGAGGCCAAGGTGGAAGGATTACTTGAGTCCAGGAGTTCGAGACCAGCCTGGCAACACAGTGAGGTCTTATCTCTACAAAACAAAAAATTAATATAATAATAATAACAATAGCTGGGCATAATGGCATGCATCTGTAGTTCCAGCTGCTTGAAAGGCTAAGGCAGGAGGATCACTTAAGTCCAGGAGTTCGAGGTTACAGTGAGCCATGATCATGCCACTGTATTCTCACCTGGGCATCAGAGTGAAATATTGCCTCAAAAAAAAGAAAAAAATCACCCATAGGGCTTGTGAAAACACAGATTTCTGGGTCCCATCCCCAGAGTTTCTAATTCAGGAGGCATGAGGTGGGGCCTGAAAATTTGCATTTTAGCACATTCCCTGATGATGCTGACACTCCTGGTCAGGATACCACACTTTAACAACCACTGCCCTATTCTAACCCTCAACTCAAAGTCTCTACCAGGGATTGAAACGACCAAGTTCCCCAAGATGCCCTCTAGAGCTTCATTAAGTGTAAGGATCTGGTTCCAAAACATTCGTCTCCAGCTCTGATTTCCTTGACTATTTAACTCATGTAATTATGAAGTTCCTACTATGTTCCAGCCACAGGCACTGGGAATATAGCCATGAACACTGTGGAGCTGATTGCCAACCTGAAGGAGCACACAGCAAATACTAATCGAATGAACACACAACACTACATTTCAAATTGGACTAGTACTTTGAAGATAAAGCTGGATTCTATGAGAAAACCACAAAGGAGATACTAGTAGAGATCTCTCAGCTTTTGTATACCCAGTATACACTCTTCCCCAATTCTTCCCTCTTTCCACTTACTGTGTCACCCCTCCTTAACACACACAGACACATTCTCCACACTAAGTTGGGAGAATGACCTCAAACACAGGGCTCCACACTCTCCCTAATCCAGGCCAAAAAAGAGATACATGAAGTATTCTCCAACCATGCCTCCTTTTCTCCCTGATACATGGTCCAAGTCGATCCCCACATGGGGAGAATAAGAATAGTGAGTCACAAGCTAGGAGGTGGGAGGAACAGAACAGAGCTAAAATGCAGCTAAATCCCTAGATCCAGTCATGCCTCAGATCAGTGCCATCCCAGGGCTCCCCGGTTCAGGAGCCAACACATTTCTTTTTCTGCCTAATTTTCATATTTTATTGCAAATAATACAGTAACCTAATTTATATTTGAGCATAATGCTTCTTTGAAGAAGCGACAATTGGTTTGAGACTTAAAGAATGAGTAGGAGTAGCCATGGAGAGAGTTGATGGGTACAGAAAGGGAAAACAAGATATGCAAAAGCCCCGATGTGGGATAAAGTTTCCTGTAGGAGTTAAAAGCAGAGACAGCATGGGGAACCAGCGAGGTAGGAGAGGAGGAGGAAAAGGTGCATGAGGTCAGACCATGCAGGCTACTGTGGAAGACTTTGTAACTCATTTTTAATGTATCATTTGCAACTATGAATCTACAGTTAATCATATGATTCAAACTGAAGTAACTTTACCTGAGTCAAAATTAATTTTCCTAGACACCTGCTCTAACTCAAAACACAACTATTCACACACCAAGCCACTCTGCTATGTCTCTGTCACCCTTTCTCTATACACACTTCCTATTGCATTCAGCTGACTCTGGGCCCAAATTCCTCTGATCCTAGACTAGAAAAAAAAAAACACATCCTCTGGTAGCAGATGGCAGGGGACAGAATACTCAGGGTAGCACTGCTGTTCCAATAACCAAATTTATGGAAAGTAGTCCCCATGGGGCCAATTAGAACCAACTCTAACTAATGGCTGTGGCCACGTTCTCTGATCTGCCCTCACCTTTACACAGCTCTGCTTCACTGCTTCACTAGATACAATGCAGGGGAAATATAGGGATGGTGAGAAACGTGGTTACTGAGACGTTCAAACACCTGCTCCCTCTAAGTAAAGGGATATTCTTTCCTCCAGCTTTCCAAGGTCCCAAATCCTAAAAACTATACTATAAATTCTTAAAACCCTGACATATCCATTCTTTTAAATGAACCACTTTAGTTAGCAATAAAAGTACCAGCGACAGCAACAATAGAAATAGATGCCTCTTACAGACATTACTAGATGTCAGGCACCAAGTGGAGTCCCCTACATCCTTTTTCTCATAAGCCCGTGAGGTGGATGTTACCTTTTTTTCCCCAAAATTATAAATATAGAATTTAAAGCTCAGAAAGGTGAATTATCATGACTAAGAACAGCCAGACGGTAAAGGCAGGAAAAGAAAATCAAACCCAGATGCCAAAGTGGGTGCTCATCACCACAGTGTTACATGACCTTCATTATCAAGAAACTGTGCTGACTGATGTACAAAGCAATTTAGATCAAGACAACAACTAGCCTCAAGGAATGTAAACTCCAAATGAAATGAAACAAGCAGAGGACATACAAAGAGATAAGCAAAATGCTGAACAAATAAACAAACACCGTGTGGCCAATTTCTCACTGGCTGGTCTAAAATTAAGGCCCAAGAGAAGCCCTGTTCCTCCCTGCATTCATCCCTAATGGTCCATAGATCCACTGCTCACCCAGACAGTCATCCTATACTGTGCTAGTTTCTGGCTGCATTCATTTCATTCCTGTGCAATATTCTGGTGACTCTTTGATGATCCACCTTTCTTATATGTGTCCATAGCCCCAAAAGCCAAGAAGAAAAGCCACCACAGGTTGTCTTAGTCATGTCATTTCTCCTAAGACTCTTTGCTTCACTCCTTGCTAACTGGGTAATTTGAAACAAATGATTTTACCTCCCTGAGCCTTAGTTCTCTCATCTATGAAATTACCTTCCTTATGAGGTTGTTGCGAGGATTACATGAAATAATTCATAGACAACATTTGGCATTTGGCATGGTGCCTGACACATAGTAAACATTTAATAAACTATTACTATTGGCCATATTATCGTGTATGATTTTCTTCAAGAAAATGTGATGTCTGAAAATCTCAAATAGACAAATTAAAGATGATCAAAAGTATTAAAAGAAATTTCATTTTACAAAGATTTAGCATAGGATTTTTCACCAGGAAGGAGAATAACAGAAAGCAAAACCTTTCAGCCAGGAACTTACTGGAGAGCTGGCCTGTTAATAGCTAGGTACCAGGCTCGGAACAGTGGCTCATTTCTGTAACCTCAGCACTTTTGGGGAGGCTAAGGTCAGAGGATTGCTTGAGCCCAAGAGTTTGAGACCAGCCTAGGCTATATAGCAAGATCTCGTCTCTACAAAAAATTAAAATTAAAAAAAATAGCCATATGTGGTGGTGCACACCTGTAGTCCCAGCTACTTGGGAGGCTGAGGTGGGAGAATCACTTGAGCCCAGGAGTTCAAGCCTGAGATGAGCCATGATCATGCCACTGCCCTCCAGCCTGGGTGACAGAATAAGACCCCAATTCAAAAATAAATAAATAACTAGGCACTACCCAGTTTTGAAAAGTGGAGACGCATTCATTGCAAGAAATTGAGGAAGAGGAGTGTGATATAACTATAATAACTATGTAATCTTAGCCAGATCCCATAACCTTTATGAACTTCAGTTTCCTTGTTAGTGAAACAAGAGAGTTGTACATAGATGATTTTTCAAGTCCCTTTTTGCTTTCAAATGCAATAACCCTAGAAAGGCTACCGTTGCCTGAGGAAGATGATACAACAAACTTTTCTCAAATAACACCACTCTTCAAATAGAAAGCAAGCTATTTTGTTTCAACCTCTAACCTCGTCCCTTGCTGTTACCCAAACCAGGTAACAATTTAATCTGTATGAAATGAAACTTGAACTGATGGTTTTGATGAGCAGTTTACAGAAGCATCTGCCATTCTAATTGCCCCAGTGATAGGCCCTTTCCTGCTTGTCCATGAAAGAAGGAGACATCTTGACCAGTCAGGGCAGGTAAAACAGCCTTTTCTTAAGAAGCCACTTTACCTTGATAACATATAGCCCTTCATGTTGGAAAATCACTGCATTTATCTGAGAAGTACGTCAACAGCCGTATATTATTCTCCTGACAAGGGAGAATCTTGGTAATGGGAGGTAAACATGTATGCTACACATGAATCTGAGAAATGAAAATCACCCTAGCTTTATGTCACAGTCGTAAAGAACATATCAACTCTCAGAGTGATCTCATTATAAAGAAACTCATTACATGTTTTATTTAAGTCTAGGGAAAATATGCATTTCTTAATCTGTCAAATGGCTAAAAGTATAGGTGGTGTTGGAGAGAATTATTTTAATGGAAATGGTCAGAATAAGTAACTGAAACTAGTGAATGTCTCACATAAATACCTCCTGGTGCTTCACTGATAAGTGTAAATGGAGTCCGTCTTTGGCAACCAGACTTAGACATATGCATCAAAGTTCCTGGTTGCAAGCAGCAGAACTGAATTGACTAACAAAAAGTAAACACACTGGGGCTGGGGAGTGTCACATCCAACAAGAGACTGGAGGAGCAAGCTTAGTACCATGCAACAAACAAGAAATTCCAGGGACCAAAAAGCGAGAAGCACAGCAAGCTCGCTGTTGCTGGGGCAATCAGACCAGAATGCCACTGCAGCTGCTCCCATGATGAATGATATCCACTGTACTTTGTTTCAGGGTTGGTCGCATGTCAGCTCCCTATGAGCAGACAGCAGGAGGTTCTATGCTCTTCAAATTCCATAGAGGGAAACAGGCATCTGAAAATTTATTCCCCCAGCAATACTACACAAAACAGTGGAGGGCAGTCCTCAGAGGATATCAGATAATTATTCAGAAAGAAGAATTTATGCTTGCTTGCAGCCAAAAGGAAAAAAAAAGAGAGAGAGTTCTCTCTGTTTTTGGTTATTTAATTAACCTTCCAAGACCATATGACACCCAGGATACAGAAGATCTCACCAGCCAAAAAGTGCAATATCTAAAATTCTTGCCACCTTAGATCTCCAGAACTGTTGTGCACTAAGAAAGAAAGGGATTCCAATGTGGTCATTATGCCTATACCCAAAACAAACAAACAAAAGTATATACAAGCACTAGGTTCCTGGACAAATCCCCCACAAAGTCATTGGGGTATTGTTCTCCTCTTCCTCCTTCATCCAGAGAAGGGTAAAAAAAAATGCGGGAGATTCCACAGGTCTCACCAGGAGTCCCTGACTTCCAAATTTACATACTTCATATATGCAGGTGCAGTTAACAAAAGCCTGTGGTGTTAAGTAACGCAAATATCTGTACCCACCCCTAAGCCAGATTTTCAATAGTGAATCTAAAACAAATGATCTGGACTTAGGAAGTCTCATTCTCAGATCCCAGGAACAAACAGGGTGTTTAGCAGCAACATAATCAATGAGTAAGTGCTGCACCTTTTGCCATAGCTTGGCCAGCAATTAGTCTGAGATCTACAGGTGCCATCAAGAGGGATGACATGATGGCCTAGCATATCAATGGAACTTGATATGTTTAAAGACCCACCTCTTCCACACCTTCCTACTTCACTGAACAATGAGGTATAAGTTCTAGCAATAAAACTTTTTGTGGGGAATTTTGACCTACAGAGGGCAATTTTCTTAATTTTAAAAACCAATTTCATATTTTTAAAATTGTAAAGTATATTTTATCTGGAAAGTAAATTGGAGAGAGAGAGAGAGAGAGAGAGAGAGAGAGAGAGAGAGGAGATTTACCTCTCCTAGGTAGGGAAAGGGGCCAAAGGCTTTTTTTTTTTTAGATAGGAAAAAATCAATTTCCTTTTTAATATAAAATTCACACAAGCTCTTCTTCCTATTCCATGAGGAAGTAATAATCATAGATGCTTTCAGTGAGCAATTACTAAGCTGCAAAATAAGTACCAAGCTAATTTGGTGCCTGTACTTTTTTAACACACACAAAAGACTTCCCTGTTCTACTGACAGAACACACAACCCATTTGAATAGTTTAAAATAAAGTGTTCAATTTGCAAGGCCTTAAAATAGACCTTGTAGTTTCAAAATATCTGAGTCATGTAAGACTGTTGGGGCACAGATGAGCAGACATGAAACATTATTACAGAAATTTCTCAAGGGAGTTTCTGAACCTGTATGAGCTAAATGAGGACATGAGTTATAAAACAAAGTCAACACTAAACAAGTCCCAGAAAGAAAGGTCTATAGTCAAAAGCAAAGTACTGTTGTTACCTTCTCCCAAAATAATAGCACAAGTGTATCGTATCCACTGACATACCAATAAATGTTCAGTTGTATCCAGAGCTGTTTCAACATTTACTAGATTCACCCAGGGACTAAGTCACTCTTGTCCAATTAGTTATTAACTCTTTGTTGTTCATTAGTGTCCTGAAGCGATGACTTCCTGGTCTAAATATTTATGGCCATTTCTTTCTAAAGCTGCCTACATTGGGAACTGGAATAATTTTGTACAAGATACACAATGCTAACCATTTTATGTGTGTTTAATTCATACATAGTAACTGAGAGTCATGAGAGTTGGGATCTGGTCCTGACTCTGTTTCTAGAACAAATCACCCTCTGTTTCCCCACTTCTAATACCAAAAGGTTGGATACATGTATGATTTTTATGATTAAATATTTCTATTTTATAGAAGTAAATTAGCATTCAGGAAAAGGAATCAATCTATCAAAAGTCAAAGGGGATATGAATTTATTATTCTAAGTACATGCAGCAATTGGAAACTTTAATTCAGGAATTAATTTTTTTTTCATGTTCCTCTTTTTATTTTTTCCTTCGACTCTTTTATGACACCACCTCCCTCTGCAGATGCTAGATGGAATCTTTTCATTTCTCATGTTCATTCATCAAACACATATACGGATGTATATGTATATTCATAAATATACAGAACTCATAGTCTAGTAGAATCAGTTGTGCAAACAAGAATTACTATGTAGCATGATATATGATCCAATAAAAGAAACAAAAATTCCCTGGAAACACCTAGAAGTGCCACCTAACCAGACTTTAGTGATTAAGGGAGGATTTGAGGAGAGAAATATTTAAGCCAAGCTGAGACACAAAAGACAAGAATAAGCTACCAGTTAAAAGGGGATAGAGGGACTGCTCTATGCCAAAGGAGTAGCCAATGTGACATTCCAGAAGCAAAAGAAAGTGTGGCATAGTCAAGGAAAAGAAAGAAATTCTTTAGCAAGAGATGAGGCTAATGAGGTCTACAGACACATCATCAAGGGCATTTGTATGTGCGTGTGTGTTTGGATCCATATATCCATATATGTACAATACATATTAGAGATTTAACAGGAGAATAATATTGATTGAATTTGTATTTTGGAAAGGTCACTCTGGCAGCAGTTCAATGAATGAATTTGAAGAGAGTAACAATGAAGGCAGAGAAACCAGACAGAAACCAGAAGCAGTAATCCAGGTGAGAAACAATGGTGGCCTGGGCAAGGAGTAGAGACAGAGAAAAATAGATGGCAATATCAGAAATGTAGCAAGAAGAATCAATAGGGCTTGATGACTGACTTGATGTAGGGGAATAAAAGGGAAGAAAGAGTCACAGTTAACACCCAATTTTCTTGCCTGAACAATTATCCGAGGGTGGTGCCATTTGTTATCATGCAGAAGATTAAGAAGTTTTAAAAGTAAGGATAAATACAGTTTTGAATTTCTCAAGTTTGAGTAACCTGTTCAGGGGATTAATAATAGGCCAGACTAGAGGTACAGATTTGGGAGTCATCAGCATATTGAAGGTGAGATCAACTAAAAGAAAATTCTAAGAAAGAAGAAAATAGGGCACAGAAGAAAGCCCTTAGGGATAACCAATCCGTAAATGGCTAAATCAGCTATTATACAACTCTACAGCGATTATGCAAGTGTTAAAATTATAATTAGGAAAAATGCTTCATGATATTCTGCTACATTTGAGGTATGTCATAAAACCCAGTGTATTGCCACTATGTACTTACAGGGGGCATCCTAGGCACTTCTCTGGGCATTCTTAAAGAACCTCTAGTCTTCAAATTTCTTGTGGCCGAGAAAGGCTGGGACAAGGGGTAAGGAAGGCTGCTTGCTGATACTTTTTAATGCATAAGCACCTCAGATTTTTTTGAATTGACATTGCTAGAGGATGCAAGTGCCATCTCCATCCCTTCTTTTCATTAGATGCCACTCTGAATCACTGCATCTCTCCCAATACCTGCCATGCCTACTCATCTCTGAGGTGGTTTCCATGGCAATGGTGAAATGTTAAAGAGGAAAGACAAACATACCACTAACCCAAGATGTACATTAAAATTACCATACCAAAAATCAAATTTGAAAGCTACAAAGGACACTAATAGAAAAACCATATAGCCAAAAAAAATTGGCAGGGGACAATAAATGTGAGTTAAATTCCTCATCTTTTTTAGAGAGGCATCAATAAAACTTCCCCAAACGGAAAATTCAAGGACTAGTGATATAAGCATCTTCAACTATTAGAACTAAAAAGAGAAATGAGAAATAGCAAAGATGGATTTTTCTAATGAGTAGGCCTGTAGAAAGATGAAAAAAATAGTTTTTTAAAAATACAGACGTTAGCCAGGCTGGGTGGTATGTATCTGTAGTCCCAACTACTGAGGAGGCTAAGGCAGGAGGATAGCTTAAGCCCAGGAGTTTGAGTCCAACCTGAGCAACATACTGAGATCCCATTTCTAAATAAATAAATAAAATAGACTGTACTTTCCCGAGAAGTTTTAGGTGCACAGTAAAACTATGCAGAAAGTACAAAATGTACGTTCACACAAGAGTGAATCCCTATCCCCTTACACACACAGCCTTCCCCACTATCAACAATCTGCACCAGAATGATTCATTTGTAACAATCAATGACGTAATTTACTCATAGTCCATGGTTTACAGGAGAGTTCACTCTTGGTGCTGTACATTCTATGGGTTCTGGCAGATATATAATGACATGCATCCACCATTATAATATCATGCTGAATAGTTTCACTGCTCTAAAAAAATCCCACCCTGCTGACCCCTAGCAATCACTGATCATTTTTACTGTCTCCCTAGTTTTGCCTTTTCCAGAATGTCATACAGTTGGAGTCATACAGTATATAGCCTTTTTAGATTGGCTTCTTTCACTTACTAATATGTATTTAAGATTCCTTCATGTCCTCTCATGACTTGGTAACTCTTTTTTTTTTTTTTTTCTTTTTTTGAGTTGGAGTCTCACTCTGTTGCCCAGACTGAAGTGCAGTGGCACGCTCCCGGCCACCGCAGCCTCAACCTGCTGGGCTACGGCGATCCTTCCGCCTCAGCCTTCCAAGTGGCTGGAACTACAGGCGCCCTACCATGCCCGGCTAATTTTTGATTTATTGTAGAGATGAGGTCTCGCCAAGTTGCCCAGGCGGGTCTCGAACCCGCGGGCTCAGGCAATCCATTCACCTCAGCCTCCCAAAGTGCTGGGATTACAGGCTGAGCCACTGAGCCCGGTAACTCATTTCTTTATATAGCTGAATAGTATTCCATCATATGGACACAATAGTTTATCTATTCACTCACTGGAGGACATCTTGGTTCCAAGTTTTGGTAATTATGAATAAAGCTGCTATAAACATCCATGCACAAGTTTGGGTAAACATAAGTTTTCAACTCATTTGGATAAATATCAAGGAGTGAGTGAGGTCCTGGACTGTGTGATAAGAATTCTATAAGAAACTGCCACACTGTTTTCCGAAGTGGCCATACACTTTGCATTTCTACTGCAGTGAATGAGAGTTTCTGTTGCTCCACATCCTCACCAACATTTAATGTTGTCCGTGTTTTAAATTTTTTCCATCCTTATAGATATGTGTTGGTATCTCATTGTTGTTTCAAGTTGCAATTTCATAATGACATGATACTGAGCATATTTTCATATAGTCTATTTGTCATTGGTATGTCTTCTTTGATTAGGTGTATATTCAGCTCTTTTGTCTATTTTTTAATTGGGTTGTTCATTTTCTTATTGTTTCATTTTAATATTTTAATGTTTAATAAATAATACTAAATAAATAAACTATTTGATAAATGAAATAAAATATTTAATAAATAATAAATATTTTTACCTATTTTAGATATTTTAAATATTTACATAATAGTCCTTTATCAGAGATATCTTTCTCCCAGTCTGTGACTTCTCATTCTCTTGACAGTATGTTTTGGAAAGCAGAAGTTTTTAATTTTAATGCAGTGCAACTTATCAATTATTTCTTTCATGGATTGTGCCTTTGATGCTATATCTAAAGAGTCATTGCCAAACCCAAGTTCATCTAGATTTTATCCTAGGATATCTTCTAGAATTTTTATAGTTTTGCATTTTACACATAGGTCTATGGCCATTTTTAAATTAAATTTTGTAAATTAATTTTTGTTTTGAACACTCTCTTCTATTTTCCTTTTGTTTCTAATTGCATGTTTGCAGAATGATGATTTTTTACCTTCTAAACCATTATCCTAAGAAAATAACCAGAGGTTTAGACAAACTCATTCATCCAACACTACTTATGACAGTGAGATATTACAAACAACCCAAGTATCAAAATTACAAGAATAATTAAAGTATATTATACCCATATCCTAGAATGTTATAAAGCTATTTTAAATAATGTTTTAAAATAATTTTTACTTTCCTGAAAGCAATTATACCAAATGTCATTATTACAACATGGAATGTATATATTTTATTTTTTATTCCTTTTTTTTTTTGAGTCAGAGTCTCACTCTGTCACCCAGGGTGGAGTGCAGTGGCATGCTCACAGCCAACCCAGCGTCGACCTGCTGGGCTCAGGCGATCCTTCCGCCTCAGCCTTCCAAGTAGCCGAAACTACAGGTGCATGCTACCACACCCGGCTAATTTGTTTTACATATTGTAAAGACGAGGTCTCACCAAGTTGCCCAGGCTGGTCCTGAACCCCTGGGCTCAGGCAATCCTCTCACCTCAGCTCCCAAAGTACTGGGATTACAGGCTTGAGCCACCATGTCCAGACTATTTTTTATACTTTTTTAATGTTATATGTATTCACTTTATAATCGGAAAGAAATTAAGATTTTTTTCTTAAGGAATTGAGGTAACAGGTGATCCTATATAAAGGTCCTCAAAATAAGACTTACAGTAGCAATATTTTTTAGAACACTGGATCAAAATAAAGATAGAATGTTCTTTCCTATTATTATCATGAAGTAAACCTAAGAACCCAAAGCACACATAAAACTCTATAGCAGAAATCATTGGAGAGTAATTAGTACTGATTGGTTTATTTAAGAGGAATTTATATAACTAGAAGGGAGATTTGGGGGTTAGAAACTACAAGGGAAAGAAAAATGAGAGAATTATAGTCAGGAACCAGAAAGTGCTCTTTAAATATTTCTGTGTAATGTAATATCTCAACAGAAAGCAAAAGATCTTCAGCTTCTGAAACCCTGTGTTATAAGCTATTATTACATCCAGCCTATCCCGATAACTAACATTTATCTTCATTGTAAGGTAAGTGGCTACCAAATGAAATTTTGCTGACCTCGTGTTCCCAAATGATATACCCACTTAGATAAGAAGCTTGGTGTTGGTGGGATGGGTCCTGGATTGAAGTCTGAAGTCCCAAGTGTAAGTCCCAGTTCAACTGCTAATTTATGCCATGACTTCGATAAGTAACATAACCAATACGGGACAGTTATCACATCGTTTCATTATATCAGCCCTCTTTTTAACACAGAGTTATCATGAAAATCAAATGAGATCATATATATGAGAAATTAGATATGCTAAACAAGCAATGAATTTTATAATAAAATTCTCACCCTATCAATATTTCATTGTTTAGTCTCCAGTAGCAACTCAAGAAGATCAAAAGTTGAGTCCCTGGTTGAGGACAACTGACAGACTGATCTGGCTGCCAAGTGAACTAATTTCCTTCTCCCTGGCTACTCCATTTATAGCACTCATGAATCTGGGTCCAAAATGGCCGATGACTTTCTCAGGTAGACAAGGGTCATTCTCTAGCTGAAGTTTACAAATAGCTTTTCTTCCAAGCTGGACCCACCAATACAAATTGGATAATGTTACTTCTCTGCCCAGAAGCTTTCAATGACCCTCTCAAATGCACCATCAGTCACTTTTCTGTTGTATTGCTTTATTTGCTTTTTCATGTATTCAATGAGAGAAGATTATGTGCCAAGCCCTGGAAACAAATAATAAAGAACAGAAATCAGAGACCTCCTTGCTCAGAGGGAGAATCAAATATTAATCATAGAACCATATACACATATGTAAAATGAAAATTGTAATGATGATAAAAAAGAGAGTCGGGGTTATGAGAATATTTATTTAGAGGAGCAGATTTGAACCAAGAGGTTCAGGGAACTCTTTTCTGAACTGAGATTTGAGAGATGAATAGGTGGGGAGAGAAAAGTAAAAGAATCAAGTAGCAGGATCAGCATGAGAAAAGGTCCTGTGGCACAAGATAGTGACATCAGAGAAAATGCAAAAACAATATGTCTGGAGCACATAGCATGCCAAAGGAATGGGGTCAGTCAAGATGAAAGCAAAAGGGTAGATTATGTTAAGGGTAGACTATGTTCAAGGTTTATGAGTCACTAGTAACACTTCAGTCTTTACTCTGAGAGCAATGGGAGTCATTGAAAGCTTCTGGGCAGAGAAGTAACAGGATCCAATTTGTATTTTGAAAGATCATTCAGAACAATGTATTGGAATGCCAGTTCATCCATTTGAGATTTACATACTGGTGTGTGTGTGTGTGTGTGTGTGTGTGTGTGTGTTTGTGTGTGTGTGTGTTTACATATACAGTTACATACAGGTTCCTACAGTTGAAAGCTTTTTATTAAAGTTTTAACTTTAAAAGACCACTTTATTTCCTTGACCATATTTCTATAAAACAATATTGACAACAAAACATAGCAAGACACTTTTGATGAATTCTACCCTAATCAATACTGCCTAGGAGGAATTAATAAAATGTAATGAGGTTTTGGCTTCATTTTTCTCAACCTTTTCCAATATGGTATACCAACAGGTCTTGGTTAATGAAAAGAATAATACAGATTAAAACAGACAAAGGCCAAAGACTAAAAAAATTGGAAAATTCCAATCACTACTGTAAGTTTAAGCAACAACATCTAGAATGGAGTTCTTACACACAGTATTAAGATGTATTATGTGTGGATCAGCAGTGAGGTGCCAAAAGTAACTGGATCCTAATAATAGCAAAAGTACCAAAGTGCTAAAGTTAGTGGATGATTGACCTCTTTGTGGCTATCACTATAATAACTTTACTCTCACGCATATTCATTCTGAAATATTTTTTGAATGAAAGAGAAAGGAGCAGTTGCAGCACTGAAACACTGTGTACACAACCCACAGATTACCTTATTTGTGCTAAAAATTTCACTAACTTCTCATCATTAATATACTATTGGTAGTTGAAACTATTTTAAAATTTTTGTGCCACATGCAATCCATCATTTTATTTTTCTTATTTTCTTCCATTTTACTACACACACATACATACTTAATAATAATTAAGAAAGCAAGTACATACTAAGAAAGCATGAATGGTACACACATGTTTGCTCAGTACATGAGTTAAACAATGCCGAGAACATTTCTGCCAGTAGTGACACAACAGTTACAATTTCTAGATCAAAAACCACATGAGAGTACAAGTGAACTTTGTAGTAATGGTAGTCACACAAATAACACTTTTTAAGTTTTGAAATTACAAGCCTTATAATCATAACAATAAAATTAAGTATTTTAATGTTTATTCTTTGGTGATATGTACTTTCTTGCTTTATCACCTAATAGAGCACAACTCCTAATGCAAAAATAAAAGAAATTAGTCATGTTAATTGATTTTCCTATATAAATTACAATTTTTAACATTATACCATTGGCAAATGTATTACTAACATGCCAGCAAAATGCCTTAGGAATGCCATGCAAAATGAATCAAAGTTGGTGGTTTGGATTTTATTCAAATGTGAGTGCACTTATGGAAGAGTAATATGCACAGGGCTAATATCATGTCAGAGAAAATCTGATGTCTAGGGGCCCTAACAAGATAAAGTGAAGTGGCAGTGCAGATGAAAGAGGCAGGAGATCAGCACAGGTAAGAAGGAACAGGTAGGAATCAAAGGGTTACAGGGTTCTGGTTTTTGCACAGTGTGGGTAGTATAAGCACATAGTAAGGGTGGAGGGAACTAGGAGCAAGAACTTCAGTTAAAACACAGAGAACATGGAAGCAGTGATCCAGACAATGAGAGTAATAAGAACCAGAATCCAGGCTTAAAAAGTGACAATAAGGAGCCAGAGACCAAACCTTGAGAGCGCAAAGAGCAGGAAAAGAGTGGTAATAAATCTGACTCCAGCCTCAGTTGTGGTTCCTGGCTTACAAAGGACAGAGGTGTATACTGGTAGCTGCTAAGGGGCACATACTTCTTGGAAATAGAGAGTTCAACCTCCTAAGGAAATTTTAAAATGTCAGAGAAACTTCAAAAAGCAGAGCATTAACTAGGAAATATTAATTGTGTGAGATGCATCAGATGGAGAGATGAGAAGCATCCCTGAATTCCTGGCTTTATTATCAACACCTTGAGTTTAGGTCAGTTGACTTTTTGTGTGTGTTTTGGTCTTCTTACATATATAAGACAAGTAGGGCTAATAATTCCCACTTCTCAAAGCTGTTAAGGAGACTAAATGAGAAAATATATGTGAAATAACCTGGATCCTAGCAAAATAAATATCCATTTCCACACCTCCTACCTTATTTCTAGCAGCACCTTTCACCACCAGAGTTCTACCGGTGGTTTCTGTTCCACGTGCACATCACAAAGCCATGGTGACCTTTCTAACATGTACTTGTAATTTCCTCCCTCAATGTTATGTGATGCTTCTTTGCCTTCTTACACATGTTATTATGACTAAACAATATTCTTATTCTTAAAAATGAATGTCTATTACTTGAAATAATCTGCTCATTATCAGAACAGTGATAAACTGTTCTGATATCAGGGAAAAACTGAAAATATTCATTGATCTATAATGCTCCTTTTGACCAACGTGGCCTCAAGTCTCAAAGTAGTCACTGACTTTAGGAGGCTTGTCTACCCAAATCACAGCTCTATTCAAAAAACAGGCAAAAGAAACAACTGGAAAATACCAACCCTCAGTCTCTGCTGCTTCTAAAAAACGTAATCAAATTGTTTCCATTCTTGCATAAATGGCTTCAAATACAGATAATCATAATGTAAGTATAATGTCAAGTGAATGATGATATTGCCTAAGCTGGTCCTGTTGGGAGCAGCAGTTTTCAGAGAAACATTTAGAAAATGAGGGACTTGAAAAAAAGGGTTAATTGAAAAGGTATTTAGATGACTAAAACCTATATTTTTTAGTAGTAAATACATCCCTTTTTTCACAACTATCACTTTGAAGCATCAAATTCTAAAATCAACTCTGAAAGCTCCATGACCTCAATTCATTTTTGCCCTAAACCTAGTCAGTCAACAAATAATCACAGCAAATGTAAAACTACAAGGCATCTCTATAGTATAATCCCTGTAAAATTGACTGATTCAGCTCCCAACAGGACCATTCAACCTAATAAGCAGTTATTGGGTGTGCATCACATACACAATATTATGTATGTAACAAATAATAATTTGTCCCACAATGTAACAGATGAAACATAAAAGCAAAGACATGGTCGGGGGCAGTGGCTTATGCCTATAATTCTAGCACTTTGGGAGGTTGAGGTAAGAGGTTCACTTGGGCCCAGGAGTTTGAGGTGACAGGGAGCTATGATCACGCCACTGCATTCCAGCCTGGGTAACAACGCAAGACACTATCTTTTAAAAAAAGAAGAAAAAAACAAAGCAAAGATAAGTTGAGACTACAAGGGGGGAGGGATAACAGAAAACACAGCATTTCAAAGAATAAAAATATTTTTAATTACTTTATCTTAAGTGACAATGTGCCTCTCCCATCCACAGTCAATTTCAAATTCCTAAACCCTGTAAGAATCAAATAATTCTAATAAGTAATTTACTGAAATTTTGATCCTGTTCTCTTGGAAGAGTTTTATCTATCTTTCTCACAATGTAATCTACTCACATTTTTGGTAATCATGAGGACTTCTATTCTGGCACATAGTGGGAACCAACTTCTGATGTATATTATTTCTACTGAAGACATCTGCCTTTGTTTCTGTGACAGGGAACCCAGTTAAAAATACTTCTTCCATACTCAACAACCTTTTGTAATTTTGTCCACCAAAGTAATTAAATTTTCATATCTTTGGTCACAATTTATATAAGAGCTGGTCTTGGTTTATGACCTTGTGACACAAAGATTCATAAGAAACTCCCAGAGTCACTCAACAAACCTTTTTAGTTTTCTAATTTTTTTAATTGATGCATGACAGATGTACATATTTTGGGGATACATGAGATATTTTGATGCATTTGTATAATGTATAATGATCAAATCAGGGTAATTGGGATATTGATCACCTTAATAGTTCATCTTTTCTTTATGCTGGAAACATTTGAATATTCTATTCTAGCTATTGTGAAATCTATAATAGGTTATTGTTAACTATAGTCACCCTACTGATTTATTGAACCCTGGGTCTTATTTCTTCTATCTAACTGTATTTTTGTGCCCATTAATCAACCTCTCTTCATATCCTCCTCTTGCCTACCCTTTCTAGCCTCAGGTAACCACCAATTCGCTCTCTATCTTCATGAGATCTACTTTTGAACACTCCTTTTTTAATTGTCTTTGACATCTAAGTATTTTGTTTTTCTCTATTTCTTGATGTCTTGTAATTGGAGATATTTCACAAACCACAGAGTGGTTGAGTTGGCAGGTTAAAACACGTGCTCCCCAACTTGACATTTCCATGTTTCCCTGTGACATAAGAGTAAGGGCAAATACAACAGTAACCCTAGGAAAGTACAGCTTTAATTTTGTAGGTCATTAATCCATTTTTTAAATTTCATATTTCTTTAACACATCATTTGGCTTGGATAAGTTCAATTTTTTTAGGACTCATGTGTTCCTAGCAACTGCGCTGCTTTAAGCATATAACTGGTTTCAAGGCATATCCATGAGTTGACTTCATTTTTTTAAGTATTAATTTCCACCCTGCTACTTAAATAGCTTCTTTGCAAAAAATTAAACAAAACAATATGGCAATATATGGCAAAGGAGGCATATATTTTGCATTGCCCTATTGCCCAGATGGTGAAACAATACGTCAGCAGCAGAAGTGAAACCAGAGTCAAGGCCAACTAATTAATTCACTGTGCAACTTCCATTACATAAAAGATAGTTAATATTTAGGAACATGTGTTCTACAATTTCCACATTTGGCCCTATCTACTCTGAGTTAAATGTCCTTGATATTTCCAAGAATAGCAAAAGCCATTAATTCAACTCTTCAACTCTATGCTAGACTAAAATCAACAGGCCCCAAATTACCAATAAGGATTTCTATGTAATGCTATTATATTCAATATTAGGTTCTGAAACTAGAATTCAGGATTTTGTAAAGGTAGCAATGTTCACTATTCACTACATTAATCATTCAGGAAATCTGATTATAATCTACTACAGTAGATTAGTTCTACTAAAAAGGAGGAGCAGAGGAAGTAAGAAACCAGCTGGAGATTTGGAATGCTAACTGGGGGCAGAGGACTGACTTAAATTTATTGGAGATAATCAAGACATGAGTTGGAGTAAGCAGCTGACATCCAGACTAAAATTAGAGGAACAAATTTCAACATAGATGAAGGAAAACAGTCAAGAACCAAAGGAAGAACAGTGCTCCACCAGGCAGTGAAAAATATCAAGCAGAAAAATGTAATGATGCAGACGAGTCCCTATAAAACCCACTGATCCAGAAACCAAGACTTTGGATGAAGCCCAAAGAGTACTTGGAATCAGAACACCTCAGTTCCAATGTATAATTGAGAATTATAACATATGTGACCTTGAAATAGCTCCTTGATCTCTCTGAGTCTTAATCCTATCACACAAAATGGAAATTCTTTTAAAAACTTATAGAATTGTGGAAGGAATTAGGTATTTCATCAGCAAATGGTTTGTAAAATGCATATTGACACACAAATATTTATTTGTGGTGGTAGCATTATCATGACTTTTGATATAACTAATGTTAATGTAATTGAATAATATTTTAAATATTGACTGATATATTTTTATCTGAATAAGTCTCATTGCCCTGTGATCAGCCATTGAGACTGAAGCATTTACTGCTATAGGGAGATAAATCATTCCTCAACCTCAACTTTCAAAATAGACTTTTTAAGTCATAAAAGGTCTAACAGTCATGAAAATAATAGGCTTTAACTACAAGAATCATGAACTTAAAAGACGAAGAAAAAAAGTTTTCTGAATTCCAGGAACTTCCCCTACACATTAAAAACTAGAGCCTCACTAATTCAGGATATAGCTTTTTGTTTTCCTATAAGCAGTAGAGTAGGAGAGATACAGAACATTATGCAAGAGTAATTTCCCACTAAAAAGAAAGGTCTGCAAACCCATTCTTGGTCTGGATAAAGAAGTTGCAAGAAAAAAGAGAATCAGACATATGAGAGAGGTTCTGCCACAACCTCCCATGGATCTCCACACACCTGAGATTTTGTTCCTGGAATGGAAGAATGAGTACAAGAAACACCCCTCCTCCTCAGCTATGCTTTGAGGATTCAAGAGTAGAAAGGACAATTTTTTCTGCTTCCACTTGGAATCCCAGGAAAAATGCAATCTTTCAGTGTATATTCAGCCAACATGGGGTGGCCAGTGAGGAGAAAAGAGCAGGTTATAGACAGAAGGAAAGAAGATGTAGTGAAAAAAGTGTCCATGACAGCAACATGTTCCTAGGGCCTACATGTGGTGTGGAGGAAAACCAGCAGCCCCCACTGTGGCCTGAAGACTTGCTGAGAGGATCAGTGGACTCAAAGAGGCCTGGCATGGAATCAAGGAGACAAAGAGAACACCAGTGGTCATGGCAGTTCATATGCATGAGCTTTCATCCTCACCTTCTTCACGTGTCACTCAGTAGCATTGCTTATGTGCCTAGAGCCATTTTAGTGACTGAGTTAGGGGGTCTCCTTCCCCTAACTCAGAAGGTGTCTTCCTGATGGAGTGACTTCAAAATTAGCAGCGAAAATAAGCTCTGGCATTCTCTAGAAGAGAAAGTGTCATTTTCTTTGACATTCAGTAAACCAAATACCAAAGCTATTTTAGTCTGTTATGAACTATGCATTCTTCTGAGCTCCAAACACAAATATAATATACAGACATACCTCATTTTATTGCACTTTGCAGATATTGCATTGTTTACAAGTTGAACATTTATGGCAACCCAGAGTCAAGCAAGTCTGTCAGCATCATTTTTCCAATGGTGTATGCTTACTTTATGACTCCTTATCCTATTTTGGAAATTCTTGCAATATTTCAGAATTTTCATTATTATTTTATCTGTTTTGGTGATCTATAATCAGTGATCTTTGATGTTACTATTGTAATTATTTTGGGGTACCATGAACCATGTCCATATAAAATGATGAACTTAATCAGTAAATGTTGTATGTGTTCTAACTGCTCCCTAGCAGGCTGTTTCCACCATCTCTTTCCCTCTTATTAGGACTCCCTATTCCCTGAGACACTATTAAAATTAGGTCAGTCATACAATGGCCTCTAAGTGTTCAAAGGAAAGCAAGAGTCAAATGTCTCTCACTTTAAATCAACGGTAGAAATGACTAAACTTAGTGAGGAAAGCATGTCAAAAGCCAAGCTACGCTGAAAGTGAGGCCTCTTGAGGAATTTAACCAAGTTGAAAATGCAAAGGAAAAGTTCTTGAAGGAAATTAAAAGTGCTACTCCAGTGAACACATGAATGTGACAAAAGCAAAGCAGCCATCTAGACAGATGATCAAATCAACCACAACAGTCCCATAAACCAAAGAGCCTAATCCAGAGCAAAGTCCTAACTCTTTTCAATTCTGTGAAGACTGAGAGAAGATGAGAAGACTGCAGAAGAAGCTAGCAAAGGTTGGTTCACAAGGTTGGAGAAAAGAAATTATCTCCTGAATATAAAGTACAAAGTGAACCAGCAAGTGCTGACAGAGAAGCTGAAGCAAGTTATTCAGAAGATCTAGCTACAGTCACTGATGAAGATGGCTACGCTAAACAACAACAGATATTCAATGTAGATGAAATAGTCTTATACTGGAAGGAGATGCCATCTAGGATTCCTGTAGCTAGAGAGAAGTCAATGCCTGGCTTTAAAGGACAGGGTGATACTTTTGTTAGGGGCCAGTGCACCTGGTGACTGTAAGTTGAAGCCAATGTTCACTGACTAGTATGAAAATCCCAGAACCCTTTAGAATTAAATCTACTGAAATCTACTATGCCTGTGCTTTATAAACAGATCATGGATGACAGCATGTGTATATACAGCATGGTTTACTGAATACTTTAAGCCCACTGTTGAGATCCACTGCTCAGAAAAAGAGGTTCTTTTCAAAATATTGCTGTTCATTGACAATGCACCTGGTCATACAATAACTCTCATGGAGATGTACAAGGTGATTAATGTTGTTTTCATGCCTCCTAACACAACATCCATTCTGCAACCCATGGATCAGGGGTAATTTCAACTTTCAAGTCTTATTATTTAAGAAATACAGTTCATAAGGTTACAGCTGACACAGATAGTGATCTGGGCAAAGTAAGTTAAAAACTTTCTGGAACGGAGTCACCATTCTAGATGCCATTGAGAACATTCATAATTTTGGGGAGGAGTTTAAAATATCAACATTAACAGAAGTTTGGAAATAGTTGATTCCAACATTCATGGATGACTTTGAGGAGTTCAAGACTTCAGTGGAGGAAGAAATTTTAGGTGAGGTGGAAATAGCAAAAGAACTAGAATTAGAATTGAGGCCTGAATTGCTGCAATCTTGTGATACAACTTTAATGAATGAAGCTGTTTCTTATAGATGAGCAAAGAAAGTAGGTGAAGATGCTATGAACATTGTTGAATTGACAACAAAGGATTAGAATATTACATAAACTTCATTTATAAGCAGCAGCAGGCCTTATCAGGGTTTGAGAGGATTAACTTCAATTTTGAAAAATGTTCTATCATGGGTAAAATGCTATCCAACAGTATTGCATGCTACAGAGAAGTCTTTTGTGAAAGAAAGAGTACATTAAGGTGGAAAATTCATTGTCTTACTTTACAAAATTGCCACAGCTACTACAGCCTTCAGCAACCACCACTGTGACCATCAGCAACCATTGACAGGGAGGTAAGACACTCCACCAGCAAAAAAAAATTACAACTCACTAAAAGCTCACATGATTGCTAGCAATGTTTAGCAATAAAGTATTTTCAATTAAGGTGTGTACATTTTTTGACATTGGGCTTTTGACACAAACAGAATAGTGTAAAAATAATTTTTATATGCACTAGGAAACCAAAAACGTCATGTGACTCACTTTATTGCAATATTCACTTTATTGTGCTAGTCTGGAACCAAACCTACAATATCTCTGAGGTAACCCTTACATAGCAGTAGTTTTCATCCTAATTTCTTCATTGTCCTCACCTCACTGGTCTAAGTAAATAAAGAGATGGGTAACACTGAGGCAGGAAGGTAGACAGAAACAAGAGTGAGAGAAAGGGTTCAGGAATCCCTCCACGGCTGAAAGTGGAACTTCAGGGCATACACACATGCTGGAAGCAGCCGTCTTCAGTTGGAAGCTTCTTCCCAAGATGGCGGGGGTAGGAAACTCAGACAACGAACTTTTGTTAGGGTCTACTCACATGCTCAAAAGCAGTCTCCTGCGGAGGGAAGCCTTTTCCCTCCGGTGGGAAACTTACTGGAGGGAACTTTCCACCAGGGCAACATTAGAAATGGGTCCATGAAACAGAGCAACATACTGGGCCCAACCAATGAACATTCAAACACGTACTGATTCATTTGACATGTATATAATAGCCCATCCAATGAGTGTGTAATGACGCTAGTAAAAGAGATATAAACCTGCAAACTGTAATAGTCGGGACCCTTGGGCCACTCTCATGTTGGAGCCCTTCTCCCCACCAAGATTCTCTGGAGTGTACTGTCTCTTCTGCTTAATAAATCTCTCTCTCTACTTCTTCTTTTTTTTTTTTTAATTTTTATTTTTTTAATTTTAATTTTTATTTATTTATTTTTTAAAACATATTTTATATTTTAAAATTGTGGAGTACAGTTAAGGGATAGGTATATAAATATGCATCGTTCAGGCACCCTTGTTGATAAGGAGTGTCCCCCCACCCCCAGAGAGATATTGACTACCATTAATCCCACCTCCCTTCCCCTTCCTGCACCCCCCCATAGTTTCCTGCCACTGTCAATCCTTTTCTTATAGAATCACAATAGATGTTCAAGGTCCACCTATGAGTGAGAACATGTGATACTCAGATCTTTGTTTCTGTGAGAGATCACTCAGTATTATAAACTCTAGATCCATCCAGGCTGCTGCGAAGTTCATGATTTTGTTCTTTTTTATGACTGCATAGCATTCCATCATGTATATGTACCACATTTTTTAATCAAGTCCTCTTTTGACGGACAGCATTGTTGGTTCCAGGTTCTTGCTATTGTGAACAATGCTGTGATAGACATACGTGTGCAGGTATCTTTTTTATAGAGTGATTTGAGTTCTTCAGGGTATATTCCCAGTAGGGGGATTGCGGGGTCATATGGGAGGTCGATATTTAGAGCTTTTAAGAATCGCCACACTGCTTTCCACAGAGGTTGCACTAGTTTACACTCCCACCAACAGTGTAGAAGTGTTCCCTTTTCACCACATCCTCTCCAGCATCTATTATTTTTTGTTATTGATAATGGCCATTCTGACCGGAGTTAGGTGGTATCTTAGTGTAGTTTTAATTTGCATCTCCTTGATGACTAGTGAGGTTGAACATTTCTTCGTGTGTCTGCTGGCCGCTTGTATGTCTTCTTTTGAGAAGTGTCTGTTCATA
>CAUYQG010047674.1:0-30187 GCA_963574415.1 Tarsius wallacei
AAACCAAAAGCTGTGATGTTTCCTCCTATGTACAGAACTCAACTGCCACTCTTAAGAGATACTTTAAGCCGGGTGTGGTGCCGCATGCCTGTAATCCCAGCACTTTGGAAGGCAGAGGCAAGAGGATTGCCTGAGCCCAGTCGAGATAAGCCTGGGCAATTTGCTGAGACCTCGTCTCTACAATAAATCAAAAAATTAACCAGGCATGGTGGTGCATGCCTGTAGTTCCAGCTACTTGGAAGGTTGAGATGGAAGGATCACCTGAGCCCAGCAGGTTGAGGCTGTGGTGGCCATGAGTGTGCCACTGTACTCCAGCCTGGGCAACAGAGTGAGACTCCTGCTTTAAAAAATAAAATATAAAATAAAAGAGATACTTTAAAAATTTTCTGCCTTTGATGAGATAATACTGACATTATCAATATCCATATTATTTCAAAAGAATATTCCGGGGCAAGCCCTGTGGGTCCCCTCCCACTGTAGGAGCTTTTCTGTCCTCTCAATAAATCCTACTTTCTTTAAAAAAAAAAGAATATTCCCAATTCGGTCATCGCCAGGTTCACAACAAATAAAGCCATTAGAAGAACTGAGATGTGGGGACCAAAGGAAAGGCCCAAACTTTACCTGTACAATGACCATTTGTGTACCTAACCCTGAATTGTACCCCATATCTTTAAAATAAAAATTTTTTAATTTAAAAATTAAAAAAATAAATAAATAAAATTGCCTCCAAAAAAGAAACGAAGTAACATGCTCCTAAATTTTGCTTTGGGAGGTGGAAAATCTTCCAGAGTAACTCTCACTCAGTTAAAGAAACCATGCAAGAGAATGGGTTTTGGAAATCCTGACAGAAGAGGTGATTCTAAGGATAAGAGAGTGCAGGCGCTTGGGTTTAGAGCTGGGCATGGCTCATGGCTGGAGAGAGAACGTGGTAGGGGAAAGCAAGTAACGGGAAGGAAGAAGGAATGGCAACAGCTACTACTCATAAAGACTCTAAGGTTTGGAAAAGATAGGTGAGGTGCCAGGCCCGGCTTATGCCCCATCCCCGCCCTGGCATCACTCAGCTGTGGCCTCCAGCTCCTGGGACTCTGGAGGAAGCTTGCCCAACACCAAGCACATCTTGTAGGCCTCAAGGAGAGGTGTTGATCTTTGCTGGAGGAAGGTTCACCTCTGCCTTTGTGTTGGTAGTCTTCATGCTTGGCCCCCCTTCGGCAGGTGTCCCTGGAATCTGATGGAATGTGTGGATATAACCAAAACTCCCTTCCTCACACCTCATGCCTGGTGACAGCTGCCTCTTGCCAACTGCTTTGTTTCAGTCACTGTGGTGTGAGAGCCATGGGGACCTCTCGGGTGCTCACGCACATGCGTCGTTCACGCTGGTTCTGCGCGTGCAGGAAAACTGGCTACCAGGCCCTTAACTTGCCCCTGATGCTGTGTGCCCAGTATGCTGTGGCCTGTGCTGAGGAGGTAGCTGCTAACATGGCTTTGGGTTTCCACAGTGGCTGTGGGAAGCCCAGGGTATACAACCCAGAGGCGCAGAGGGCTTACAGGGAAAGCTTTGACCAGTGGGAGATGGGGATTGGTGGATAAATTCTCCTTTCCTCCTCCCTCTAGATGGACTGTTCTGAGACACAGCAATTCATCTAGTCTCTCTAAAGATGGCCTAAAATACAGAGCCATCAACGGTACTGTCACAAAGTTGTGGTCAGCTTGGGAATGCCCCTTTTGTATCTGCTTTTCCTCCTATCTTCTATATTGCCTCCTTCTTTTTTTTTTTCTTCACTGTTTCTTGAGGATGGCACTTCCCATCCAAGCGATGGCACATGAAATTTTGCCACAGGCTTTATTTCTAGGCTAACAGTGAGTTAAGAAAAGTGACATCCCTCAGGCTGTACCACTTGTGACAAAGCTGGGCTCTGAACCCAAGCCTACTCAACTCTGATGTGCAGATAAACAGAGACCCCAGGGAGTCATACAGACAAAGGAAAGAGTGAGACTTTAAGAAAAAACAAGGATAGGCCTGTCTGAGTTCCTAAAGAAAAAATGAGGAGAACAGAGACAGGGGACAAGGACCATGCTCTGCAATTTAGGCTGTGTGCATCCAGAGGAAAATCAAAGCCACCAGGCTTTCTGACCTCCATCTTTCCATCACAAGCTGTCTTGCAATTATCTGTGGTCTAGATTATCCTAGGAGAAGAAGTTGCCTAATCAAGATAACAGAAATTTGTATTCTTCTGTTTTGAGTGTCCTCAAGTGTACTACTGTTTCAAAAATAGGCACAAAATATTATTGGCTACTTCACAATTGGTTGACACCATCTCTTTGATACTAAGAGGAAGACTGCAATTTAACAATCTTGACACAGAATGCCAATTGCCACAATTCTTGCATCTCTTAATGCCTTTGTTGTCTTCCCCCTCTCCATTGATTCTTCCATAACATTTAAGTTAAAACGATCTCTACTTGAGGAATAACAATAGAACAATCTTCTGGAAAAATTTATCATCTTTAGTAAAGAAATATAACTTTTAAGATTTGTGTATCTACTTTGTACTGTCTTTGGGAGCTTTCTGTTTTCACTTGAAAACTGACATTCCGGTAATGAAAAAAAGATCTCCAACATACACTTGCCAACTCTACCTCACAGATCTAGAAATAACTTTCTCCACTTGTGAGGAAGATGGGCCACACATTACTAAATAAATCTGCTCCGATTTCTCTTCTAACAAATTATGCATCATTTCCCTGGAGCACTATTAAACAGATGATACAATGATTCCCTTGGACTCTCATAATTCTCCTATCTCACCTCCTGGAACTCACATTCCAGTCTCTACAACATGTCTGAATTCAGACAGCATCACTGTTGTCTCATTAATCCTTTGCCTGCACCACTCCCCCTCTCCATTCTATCAAGAACAATTCACTAACAATGATCCCAGAGGAGACTTCTTGTCTACCTAAAAACACCGTAACCATCAGAGGAAACTAAACATATTTGAACTACCCCTTCTAGAATCCTTAGCAGGATTCCAGAAATAACTAGAAATCAATGATAAGCCTAGTACTGAAATCTTTCTTTTCCTGCAAATGTAACCAAATGAATAACCTTAAAGATTAAAAAAAAAAAAAAAAAAAAAAATCTTGCGCTGAATCCATTTGGAATTTCCAGCTTAATGCAGACTGAGTTCCGCACCATCAGATCTTCAAGGAAGTATCAGGAGAGCTTGAGGTGGCCTATTAGTCAAACTAGTTAAATGAAGGACTCAGAATCATCACTTGAGTAAATCTCTCTCTCTCTCTCCTTCTCTTTCAGAGTTTCTATCTGCCATTACTATTGCTGCATAATTCCATATGGTTGAAATAGAGATTAAGGAAAGCGTTGAATAAAATGCCACTTGTCAAAGTCCTTGAGGCTGACAAAAAGGTGTGTATGGAAGTAGAGAGCACTGTTCTACTCTGTGCCTTGATTATGAGAGTGGCCATGAGTACTTCATTGACTGAAAATACATCTGTGGGAGTCATGGCATTTTTAGGTTTCTGAAGTCACATCTAGAACTCTCTCTGTGCCAAACCGCCAGCAGCAGAGAAGTCTCCAGGCCGCCGGCCTTTGTAAGATCAATTCCCATATAATCGGGAAAACGCTGCTTGCAGAGGTTTACTTGTCCATTAATGATCTCCGTCTTCTCATAAAATAATCACTAACACTCAAGATGATACAATCAAATGGATTTTAGACTACAAAAATAAATAAAACTTTCGCCTACTTTTTAAAAATTGCGATTTAAGTGTTTTCTTTTGTTTACTTTGCTTTGTCTGTTTTGTTTTGCTTACTTTGACTTCAATGGCACTTTGGCATCCATTCCAGCCACTCCAACATGACCAAGTGATTCACATGCCATCCAAATAGTACAGACCAAAGTACTTTCAGGGAAATCCAAGAAGGAGAGATTATCCACGGGGTCACCTTTTGGTTTGAAGGACAGCACCACTTTGCTCCTATTATGAGTCCAGCTTTTATACTATGGTTATTACAGAAGCTGAGAAGGAACCAAGAAAGGGTGGGTAGTAGTCTTAATAGTAATACTCAGGGTTGGAAAAATAATCTATATTTGTTGAGATTTTAGGTTGAAGATGTAGCAGAACTGTGTACACTCCAAGAGTCAAGGAAAAGCCTGTTCTCCTGGAAAGAATTCTGTCCAATGCAGGATCGAAGAGAAAAGTCATGCCTGCAAAATAGTGACCTTCCTATGACTCCTTTCCCTCAAGTCTACGTTTAGGGAAACACCAACAAGTTTAAAAGATAGGACAAAGTGAAAAAAGAAGGCTTATCGGAAATAATGAGCACTCATTCCTAGAGAACTCTCACAACTCTACCTCCTTATGGTTTTTCTGAGTTCTGACATTTTTTCTACACTCAGATGGCTTCCTTTTTTTTTTTTAATTTTTTGAATTTAACAGGAATATTGGCAAGGAAGAATGCATACAGAAAGGAGAACAAAGGAAACATTTTTTGAAAAATATTACAAGGGTGAAAGATTTGGTAAGAGTGTCATATAAGGAAGCAGTGAGCTTTCAGAAGAAATTTAGCCAACAGAGACTGTCTAGGAAAGAATCAAGATAGTGTGTACAGAAGACAAAGAAGATTTATCTGCATAACCCTTCAAAACAGAACTAAGCCTAAGATTCAGCATAATAGGAAGAAGATTTTATTATATTTTAAGGAAAAACAATAGAGTTGTTTTCTATTAGAACATGCTGCATAAATAAGGAGTGAGCTTTTCAACACCAGAAATATTTCAAAAAAGGCTAGATGACTCCTTGTCAGGGATATTGCTAAGGAAATGTCTGCTTGGAATGATAATTGAACAATATTTCCAACTAAAAGTTTCTGTGATTCTCTAGGAACCAATAAGCATTGGCAATTATGTTTAAAGTTTTTCAAAATAAAAAAAGATGGAACCGAATCATCAAATTTACACAAAACTGCCTTTGAAGTCAAATCATAGATTTATCTGTCCATTTATCAAGTAATTATTTGAGGCCAGCACGGTGGCCCATACCTGTAATCTCAGCACTTTGTGAAGCTTGAGGCCAGGAATTTAAGACCAGCCTGGGCAATACAGTGAAACCTCTTCTCTACAAAAAATTTTTAAAAATTACCCGGGCGTAATGGTGCACACTTGTAGTTCCAGCTACTCAGAATGCTAACATGGAAAGATCACCTGAGTCTAGGAATTTGAGGATGCGGAGAGCCGTGATCATCGTGATCACTCTGGACAATAGAGTGAGACCCTGACTCAAAATAATAAGAATAAGAATAATATAATTCTTTGAGCATCAAGAATATGCCTGTGCATTTTAGGTGCTACAGTACGGTGAGGGACAAGACAGATGAGGACACTCTCCTTGTGGCACCTGCATTCCTACACAATACCACACAATAAGCACTTTTACAAACATACGTAAGGTGAACTCAGACAGTGACACATTCCATGAAGAAAATAACATAGAGGAATAGGATAGAGAGTGGAAGAGGCAGCTGCTTTAGCCAGAGTGAGCAGGGACGTCCACACCTGGGAAAATATCTTATGAACTTAAGACCTAAATAAGTAGAAAAAGTTGACCATGTCAAGATCTGGGAGAAGAGAGGTTCAGGCAGGGAAAGAGCAAGTGGAAAGACTTATGAGAGAGAAGGAATCTTAATCCAGAAGTCAAGTGAGGTCGAGTCAGACAGAAAGGCAAGACCCAGGTCATGCAGTACCGTGAAGACCAGAGCAAGACTACTCCTATTGCAGTGGAAATCTCCGGGCAGGTGATGGCAGAGGAATGATGTGGTCTGATTTACTTTGTGAAATTACTCTGTCTCGGTGCCCCATATACACGTAAACAACAAAAAACTGCACCTGTACCCATTAAGTACATGAAAATTTTTTTAAAACTTAAATTAAAAATTTTTTAAATATATTAAAATTACTCTGGCTATGGTGTAGAACTTGGCTGCCAGGAGTCAAGTACAGAAGCAGGAGAGCTCGCGAGGAATCTCTCACAGAGCTCCAGGTGGCAGCCACGAGGGCTCAGGAGATAGCATAATTAAAACAGCATGTTGCTTGTTCTTTAGACACCTAGATGTGCCACCAGCATGAATACTGTTCAAAATACAAATGACTGAACAGGCAGTGTATGTGCATGTATATGGCTATATGCATATGTTTTTGTACCCCTTGAAAAATGTACATACAATATTTTTTAAACTGAGAACAAGAGTTAACTAGAAAGTAATGGTTGACACCCAAGTATAGATAAAATTGAAGGAGAATTTACCAACAATAAAAAAACACAAGAAAGTATGCAAGTTTTCATTTTATTTGCCTCAAAAATACTCTCCCAATTGGCTTCCCAAAGGAAGGCAAAATACCCATTGTATTAGTCATGTAATTAGATTTAAGTGATTATGAAATTGACATTTATGGCACCTGCTGGGATATACTTCCTTCCCCAGCTGTGAGAAGACAACACAGGAACAAGCCACAGCCAAAATCTGGTGGCCTTCTCATGGCCTGCTACTGAGCCACAAAGAACAATTACCATAACCTGGAGAGAAATAAAAAGCTAGCTTACAAGTGTTCATTCTCATTTTTGTATTTCACTTTGGGGGGAAATATTCAGTTGTTTGGAAACTGCAGGTACTATGACCCATTCAAACCAGGATTTCAACATCGGTTTTATGTGCAGATGGATAAACCATCAATCACTTGGCTGTAGGTGGAAAATCTTTGCTTAAGCCATCAACACTCCCAAGTGTAACCCTACCTGTGTCAAGTGGGGAAATTTCTGTTTTTTACTGTGATTCGATATTGAGAAATAACATGAGCAAATAAGCTGTATAACAGCACTAGAAAACCCTATCATTTCTAACAACAACAAAAAAAACCCACTGGGCTCCATGAGCTGGACTCTGGCTCATAGTCAGTGTGTGATAACCAGGTAACATGGCAAAATCCAGATCAAACAGAGAGAGCAGAACAAGGGAGCAGAGCAGGTCAAACAAACAAAGAGAAGAGGGGTCGGGGGGAAATGAAACCCACAAGACCAAGAAACTAGCCAGCTCCCATCTTTTCAAAATTTTTCCTTGACTATATTGTGTCAATTCATTTATATTTGACAGCTAACTCAGGAGAGTTAAGTCATTCCTAAAGGCTCCATTCTCAAGCAGATCACACCCAGAGTGGTCCTGACCCCTGTGCTAAAAATGCGGTTACTCCCATTTCCATTGTTAAAAGTTTAGGGAGGGCTGTTATCAATTAATGTCTATTGTATGGTTTAGGCTTGGGAACTATTGACAATGCCTCGCCCTTTCTTCTCTTTCTTCCCATCCTTGTGGCACCAAAGCCTCCGTGTGGCTCCACCCACTCTTTTCCAGTTCACATCTGCTATGGTTTGGCTTGTTCTCTCCAAATGTCATGTTGAAGTTTGATCCCCCTGTTGGAGGTGGGGCCTAGTGAGAGATGTTTTGGGTCATGGGGGCAGATCTCTCATGAATGGCTTGGTGCTCCCCTCCTTGGAGTGCTGAGTGATCTCTCACCCTATTAGTTTATTAGTTCCCTCAAGAGCTGGTTGTTTAAAAAAGCCTAGCACCACCTCCCCCCCACCACCCCCACCCCCACCCCATTGCTCCTCTCTCACAATGGGATCTCTGCACACGCTGGTTCTCCTTCCCCTTCCACCATGAGTGGAAGCAGCCTAAGCTTTCACCAGAAGCAGATGCTGATTCCATGCTTCTTGTCCAACCTACGGAGCCATGAGCCAAACAGGTCCCTTGTCTTTATCAGTCACTCAGCCTCAGCTATGCTATTCCTTTGTAGAACACTAGACAGACTAAGAGGACACTTTTCACCTTCTTCCCCAAAACAGTTGGGCATTCCACTCAGTAGTAAGAATGGTAGTTGTAGCCATGTGAGTGGGAAGCTCTTGCCCTTAGAGACATTCACCTTTGTTAAGGCTAATTCCTATGTAATAATTAACCAGTGTCTGGGAAAGAGATTTGTCATTGGCGCAAACATCTGTGTATATATACACATGCCTGTGTATGCATACACAGACATGTCTAATACTTATGTTCTAAAAAAGAATTTGGATGGAATAGCCACAAATTGATGATAGCAATCAAAATATTTATCACATAAGCTGTGTTTACAATACAACTCAATTATGAGCAATAATCTTAGGCTAGCAATACAGCACGGTGGTGACAGGCAGTTTTTAGATCCAGACTGCCTGGATTCAGACCTTACCTCACCACTGCTAATTTGCTGCATGAACTTGTGTATGCGATTTCAACCCTCTATGCCTCAGTTTCCTCATTTGGGGTGATAATATTGCTTGCTCATAATTTTTTTATAAGATGAAATGAGCTAGTATATGAAAAGTACTGAAGATAGTTCACATACATAGTGGTTGCTATGTAAGTGTTTGCTGTCATCACCATCATCATCATTGCCATCATTATCATCATTGTCCTCTTCATTTGGAAAGAGACAACTTTCCAAAATCAAGAAACAAGATATAAAATATTTTTCCAGTGTTAGTGAAGAGTGAAATACTCATTTTCAAAGATTTCTCTTCATTCGATTCAAGTTAAGTAACATTTATTCCATCAACGTTTTCTGAGTGCTCACTATGTGGTAAGCACCGTTTGTGTACTAGGTACTAGGGAAAAAATAAGACAGACAAGGTCGCTGGTCTCCTGTAGTTTACATTCTGGTGGGCTGGGCACTATATGCGGTTCATCTGTGCCATGAACCATTTCAAAGAAGTTTAAAAGAAGAATCCATTCTGAGAAATAACTCCCCACACACAGTTTTCTGTATCCACAGGCAAAAGATCAATGTGTTAATGTCTTAATGTCCTTAATAAGAACTGTATCTTGATCACATCATTTCTATGTAAATATATTGCTTCTGTTTTATGAGCTAGCAAAGACTTTATATTATTTTCCTCACAATTGTCTGCTTTCTTTACAACATGCTTTTTCAGAAGGAGAGTGCACACAGTGAGTGTCCCTTAACACAAAACAGTAACACAGGTGATGATGAAAGACAAAAAAAATGAACAGTATGTATGAATCCTGAAATAGATAATAAAAAATCATCAGCAAGTTATTTACAAACACAAAAAGAAGAAAATGTCAATACAAGCTCATTATAATTTCGCTTTCATTGGGAAATCTCAGCTCAAACTATCCACAGAAAGGTTGGCCTCCAGAAAAAAGATCCAGCACCTGTTATGATGCATGCGTTTGAAAAATCATAATATTGACTCTCAGAATAAGTGTAGGACACCTAACTGAAGTGCAATGGTTTGGGTCCTAATTCTGTGCAACCTATAGGCAAGTGAGCAAACCTCACAGGACCTTAGTGTCTTCTGCAAAAAGAGACAAGAGTTCCTGCCTTGATTATCTCATAGGAAAGAATCAAATGAGATAGGATTTTAGAAAATAGAACATGAAACCATAAGTAACAGCCTGATACCAGGGCATGGACCATGTAGTGATGGTGGTGATGGCCTTCAAGAGGACCATATCAGTTAGATTTCAACCTGAGAAGCAGAATGGGTAGATATTTGAAGCAGGAAATTGGCTTTGTGGGAGCCTCTGTAAGACTGTTGTCTCCAGGTCTGATGCTGGAGTTGGATGTCCATAGGTTAGGCAGTCAGGAAGAGCAGTTGGATGTCAAGGATATCAAGGGCTGGCTAGATGTCATAGGCACAATATGGATTGATCTTGATGATAGACAGAAATCAAGGCCCTTTGCCACAGAACTAAACATAAACCTCTCCCAGGAGTTGGAGAAAAGGAAGCGAATTTAAGGAAAACCACAAGTTGAGCAGATCAGGAGTAATGTGTAAGCTACAGGATGGTGGCTGCTTCCCTTCTGTCCTCCAACTCTCCCAGGAATTTTTTTTGTGGTTCCTCTGTCACCAGAAATATATACAAAAGTGAATTCTGAGACATGTAGCTCAGCCTAGCCAAGTTGATACACTACAAAGCCATCACAAAGCCCTTTATTAGGACTGAGAAATTGACATGGTAATGTTCACATTCTTACCCAGACAAATGTCCCTAAAGTCCTAAAGCACTAGTGCATGTCTGCCTTGCAGTGGCTGGGAGCAAAACCTTGAGAGTCTTCCGGACAAAAGTCTAAAACCAAGGTTTAATCGCTTTTTTGTTTGGGGCATCGAGCAAACAAATTATATAATTCTCTGTGCCTCAGTTTTCTCATCTCTAAGATTGGGATTATAATGCTTGTCATATCAGTCAGGTCAAAGATTAGAGAGATGATGCAAGTATCATCTAGTGCATATTATGTAGTTAGTGCTCAGCTGAGGGATAACTGTTTTTTATTACAACAGTCACCTGCCATCAACCCTTAGAGCTAGCCACATTAGAGTCAAATGTCTGAAGAGATTCTCAGAGATCTTTTTTCCTCATTCAGTCTTAAGTGTATGCTTAAGTGGAAAGCAAACAAAAAGGGGGGGGGGATAGGCAAATAAGAATGGAACCGGCTGGGCTCGGGGGCTCAGTCTGTAATCCCAGCACTTTAGGAGGCCGAGGCGAGTGGATTGCCTGAACCCACGGATTTGAGACCCGCCCGGGCAACTTGGCGAGACCTTGTCTCTACAATAAATCAAAAATTAGCTGGGTGTGGTAGCGTGCGCCTGTAGTTCTGGCTACTCGGAAGGCTGAGGCAGAAGGATCGCTGAAGCCCAGCGGTTTGAGGCTGCGGTTGCCCAGAGTGTGCCACTGCACTCCAGTCTGGGCAACAGAGTAAGACTCCAACTCAAAAAAAAAAAGAATGGAACCAATTTGTACATCAAATCATAGAGACTGAATGTTTTCATATTTTCACATCTGCCAGAGATATTTGCTGAAAGAACATTGGTATTATGAAGCATTATGCTTCCAAGTTGACTCGTATTGTGGGTTCATCAGAAAAAGCATTTAATAAGCAAGCAAGATTATGTTCGACAATAATTTGAAGAAATAGAGTTATGAGTGTGGATTCTGGGGACTGACTGCCTGGGTTCAATTCCTGGCTCCACCATTTATTGAGTTGAGGCAAGTTTTGTAAGCTCTCCGTCTCAATTTCTACATCTGCAAAATGGGAATAATATTAGCATATGTGTCATAGAGTCACTGTGAAGACTTATGAGTTAAAATATGTAAAATATTTTGAGTAGTAAGCACAGTAATCGTCAGGAAGGCACTTGCTATTGCCATCGACGTCATCATCCACAGATATCTCATCTTCTTTAGGCCAGGAATCAGCTCCTATAAATTCAGATCCATTCAGATCCAGCAGGAAGCAGAACAAAGAAAAGTTGGTTTTCACCCAAGGACCAGTATTTAGCTCTCTAACTCCTGCATTCTTACTTACTGTGATCTACCTGCTCTTTCATGCTGAGGCAGCTTCCTCTGGACTCAGCTGTCTGGACCTGGGGAATCCATCGGTTCTTCATACTTACCTGGATTTCAGGACCTCCCTCCTGGTATTTGTGGCCAGTTTCCATTCACACTCTGCAGTAACAGTCCACTAGAAGAGACTTCCGTGGCACTCTTGTGCCTAAAAAGAATTGGTTAAATCGTTTTCCATTACTTGTTTTAACTAATCAAAATAATGGACTGCCATTGCCAGATCATCACTGCCATTGCCTTGCTAAGCTATGGTATGGCCATGTGCTCTTTGAGCTATGACCAGACCATGTTTTCTTAAGCTTTGACCTCCTTCCCTACCTTAGGGAGGTGAACCTCCTCTTTCTTTCTCTCTCTCTCTCTCTCTAATTTATTTTCTAAATAAACTTATCTTTAAAAATGGACTATTTCATAGTCCCTTTGTCTTAAAGAGCATGAAATTCTTAAGTTCTTTGTTCACCCACTGGAATACAACACATTCTTACAAAGTAGGCCTTGCTGCTGTAGAAAGAAAGGTCATGGCTTTTCTCAAATGTTTGCTTTTTCACACTTGCACCTGCATGTCCCCATCATAATATAGTTTAATGGAATTTAGAGATGTGTCCAGTTCAGAACACAGGAACTTAAGGAAAGATTGTGGTTTTTAGGAGAGATTCCTATAAACGATTTTGCAAATTTGAACATATAACCCATCCAAAGTGCTAGCATACTTCACTTCAAGCAGCCAGTTTTGCAGGCAAAGCTGTGGTTTTCTTGTTCCTTCTGTGAGCTGTGGCTGCCATTTCCTCATGGCCCAACTCTCAGCGATGCACGAACTAGGGATGTATTTCTCATTTGTGCATGAAAGTGGTTTCCTTGAATTATGAGCCCCAAAGTTCTGAAACACTTACAGTCTGGGTGGCCACACAGGTATAAGTGCATAAAAGTCTGTTCTTAGCATGGCTCAAGGAGTGAATGTATTCACTTCAAACAACTTGTCTTTCTGGGCGCATGCTAACAGCACTCCATCAGGGAGAGGGATATTTGTGGTCATGCTGTACTACAGCCATGGTACAAGCAGACACACACCAAGAGAAATTAGAACACCAAAGAAAAAAAGAGTCTAGTTCCTTACAGGAAAGGATCCTTCAGCTCACCTGCCTCCCCACACACACTTCACCCTCCACTGACTAAAACATCCTAGTTCTTTGAAAAACAACAGCAAAGTCAAAAGGGAGGTCGGGTCTGTGAACCCAACCATAAGCCCAGCATTCATAACAGACATCAAAATCTAGATTTATATATATATATATATTTTTTTTTTTTTTTCAGCCCAGGAGGAAGGCTTCCGTTGGCCAAGAGAAGTTGCTGGGTAGTTTGTACGCATCAGGACCTGGGCCTGGAGAATTCTGAGCCAGCCTAGCCTGCAACAGGCCCTGGGCTGATCCCAGAGACTGAGGACCACTGTCACCAAAGGTATCACCTCTGCTCTACTGGAACAGGAAAGAAGTCAGAGATTGGGATTTGACCATCTGAGATAAATGCAAATTCTTTAAATTCAGGAGAACGATTTTCTCTTCTGAGTGGTCCTGAGGCCCCAGAAACTTGTTCTTTTAAAAGTCAAGAGATCACTTCAAAAGTGATAACTAGTTGCCTGGAAGTTAACTCACATTGGAAGTACCTACTTCTTCTGTTCCTTTTTCCTCCTATGTACCTAGGATTAGAATTAGTCTTGATCATAATGTACATATTTACCTATTAAGATAAAACCACTATACAAAGCAACATCATGATAACCCATTCTGAATGCATGAATTTGAGTCTATTTGGTTCTATGTGCACTTGAACTAAATTGTCTGCAGGTGTACTTCTGACTATAGAATAGATACACCCCTAAAGAGTTGCCAGGAAATCTTTGAAAATACAGATGGATCTTTAGAGTGCTGAGGGAGCTCATTATTTCCAAGTGACCTGAGATGAATTATTTAGCAGAGAAGAAATGTGTATTTATGGAGAGTCTATTAGGTTAAAGATATAAAAGAAATATAAAACATGTTCTTTGCCCTCAATCAGATTTCAATTCAGGAATTTTTTCAAAAATTTAGATTTTTTTTTTTTTGAGTCAGGGTATCATTCTGTTACCTAGGCTGGAGTGCAGAGGCACTCACAACCACCACAGCCTCGACCTGCTGGGCTAAGGTGATCCTTCCACTTCAGTCTTCCAAGTAGCTGGATCTACAAGTGTGTACCACCATGCCCGGCTAATTTTTTTATTTATATAGTGACAAGGTCTTGCCAAGTTGACCAGGCTGGTCTCGAACCCCTGACTCAGGCAATCGTCTCACCTTGGCCTCCCAAAGTGTTGGGATTACAGGTTTGAGCCACCACCCCTGGCAAAAAAAAAAATAGATTTTTATTTACTAAATTTTCTTAAAATGAGGCCACTTATGCAGCATCCAAGAGTGATAAGGTCTGGGGTCAGATAATGTCCCTTTTTCATAGCTGGGATAATTCTGAACTCCCTGGATATCTTGGGCCATCCATCCTGCAGAGGTCATTGTGTAAGATTGGGCCACCTTTAAGGAAAGTTGGAGAGCCACTTATCCTCCTCATTCCATTGCCTTCTCATGCCATAATGCCTTTGTTCACACATCACACGTACACGGGGATCTAAGGACATACACACACACACACACACACACATATTCCGCATTCACACAGTTTCCAGTGTCTTGGGCTATAATTCTTGGTTATCTCAGGCCTTCCTTAGCAAGGCCCTATTAGAATGAGTTAAACATCACCAGCCCGTTCTCCAGGTCCTCGTTGACTTCGTCTTTCCTCCCTATTTTCCCTAATCAGAGGAGAACAGGGCAAATAGAGCATCTTCCTGAGCCCCTAAAATCACTCCATAGTCTGTGTCCCAACTCAGCTCTGCCCTGAATAGAGTGGGAACAAGCTCACCGCAACATAGCCATAGAGACTCTTCACCCCGTTGACTCAGTTATACCTGAGAACGCATCCCGATGGCTGAGAGGGCTCCGGTGGGCTCCTAACCTTGTTGAAACAACAAAGTCTGTTGGTGGCATAGTGGCAGTAAGTAGGCAGGAATGATGCTGTGCTCTCAGATCCAGGAAAAGTCAGAGCCCCACAGGCATATGGCTCCAGGAACAGTTGAATGTGTCTCCCGCAACCTAGCTCTTAACTTTCTGTGACATTCGTTTGGCCACCTCCTCCTTGACACATGCTCTTCTGGCGGCTTCTGTGACACCAAGCTCTCTGGTTTTATGTCTGTCTCTTTTAACAACGCCACCAATAACAGCATTGAGACTTGCATTTATTAAGTGCTTCCTCTGTATCAGACATGGTACCAAATATATTTCCCTGTATTATCTCAGGCCCTGTGTCCTGGCTTCTCACTTTGTCCTCCCTCCTCACTCTCTGCCATGAATCTAGAGACCACCTATCAGCTAATCATTCCCCAGTTGCTGTCTCCAGCCCAGACTTCATTTTTGCATTCCAGACTCACTGTCTAACGGCTCAGTTGGCAACTCTTCTTGAATATTTTTGAGGCATCTCAAAGTGAACTCTATGTCTTTCCTCCTCCAGCAGCTTCTTCTGCTATGCTTCCCAGCATGATAAATGGCACGATAATGGCAGGAATATAAGTATCATTCTTGACAAGTCTCTTCCCCCAACTCTCATGGCCAATCCATCACAACCCTGTCAGTCACATCTCCACAATGCATAGCAAACTCACCCCATTCCTCTCTTTCCACTGCCACCTCTGTCCCCTGAAGCAATGCCATCCCCTTGTTACCAACCTTCCTACCTTCATGCTTGTCCAATGCCAGACTACTATCATTAGAACAGTCAGAAAAATCCTTTCAAAATAAAGTGGCCTCTTGTCTACTCAAAACCCTGGCTGTGGCTTTCACATGATGCTTAGGATAACACTGAGAATCTTCATGGGGTCTCTGCCCACATCTCCAGCCCCACTCTCACCATCCACTTTTCCCTCACTCTACTTCAGCCACAATTACTCACTCCCCAAACACTCCAATGTCATCCCAACCTCAGAACTCCCCCACAAGTTTCTCTCTTGGCCCTCTTAATGTTGACCTCTCTCCCTAGACACTACTCTTTATGAGGAGAAAGACTGTATCTATTCGCTCAATCTGGCATCGTAATACTTGGCATGTAGATAGATGTTCAGCAAATATTTGTTAAATACTTGAATAAAATTATTTCAAAAAAACTTTTGGAGGCCTATTATGTGCCAAGTACATGATAGACATGTGAACTTGTGTACAAGCTCACAATATGGCAGCCGGCTTTCCTGAGAGCAAGAAAATAAAAAAGCAAAGCAGAGTAAGCAAGACAGAAGCCATAGTTTTGAGCTGGGCTCGGTGGCTTGGCCTGTAATCCCACGCTTTGGGAGGCTGAGGTGAGTGGATTGACTGAACCCACGGGTTCGAGACCCGCCTGGGTAACTTGGTGAGACCTCATTTCTACAACAAATCAAAAACTAGCCGGGCGTGGTAACGCGTGCCTGTAGTTCCAGCTACTTGGAAGGCTGAGGTGGAAGGATCACCAGAGCCCAGCAGGTCGAAGTTGCTGTGGCCGGGAGTGGCCACTGCACTCCAGTCTGGGTGACAGAGTGAGACTCCAACTCAAAAAAAAAAAAAAGGCCATAATTTTGGAACTTAATATTTAAAGTGTCATCCCATTACTTTTGCCATATCTGGTCATTAAACGCAAGTCACTAGGTCTAGCCCACACTCAAGCAGAGGGGATGACACTATGGCATGAATGCCAAGAGGCAGAGATCGTGGAGACCATCTTAGCAGTTACCTACCAGCATGGCTCCTCTCCATATCATTTTACAAAAATCTGTCTCTTCATTCTATACACTCTTCAATACTATAGGTTTCATATATTATATTCTAAGATAGAAATGAAATAGTTTGTTATTTGAGCAATTTCTTATTGTTAGATATTTGTAATATTTATAATTTCCCAGTAATTTTGTAATAAACATCCTTGAACACATACATTTTCACACTTACTCTTTATTTCTGAATGATCAATTTCTAGAAGTGAAATTGCTAGGCCAAAGGAGCTGCACAATGTAATTAATTATTCTTTTATATAAGTGGCCAAATTGTTTCCCAAATTTGCCTTTCAACAATTTATGGCTAATATCTTAAATACCAAATATTAAAATATTTTAATACTTCATAAGAAATATGGAAATAGTGCCACTTTTTTCTTATGATCTCTTTCCCAGTGTTGTCTTCACTAACTACCCAGTCGGGTATTTGGTGATCTGAAGCCATGGTCTCTAATGCCTGCATATTTTACTTAATTCCCTCTCCTTGCACGGCTTTTCTTCTTCATCAGAGAGATGTTGGTGAAGGATGTTTTAGCTAGAATCGACTAGGTAATGCTGCAGTAACAAATAAAACTAGACATCTCAATGGCTTACACATGAAAATGTATTTCTTACTCACACAAAGTCCATTTTAGGTTTTGAAGGGTTCTCCAGAAGAGCTTTTCTTCTAAGAGTTTATTCAGGGATCCCACCTGCTTCTGCCAAGTGGTTCCACCATGTCAATACATGGTCACTGCAGTGGGAGTAGGGAAGGAAGAGAGAGCTGAAGGATTATGTAAGAGCTTTTCACTATCTCAGCCAGGAAGTGGCATACATTATTTCACTCAAAATGCATAGACCAGAACTTGTCATGGAGCTCCATCCAAGGATGTTGGTGAACATTCGGTTTTTAATTACATTTTTAACTTTAGTAAATATTGATAATCAATATCACTAAAATTTAATATCGACACATTTTAGTAATTGATACACCTCAACATATAAACTAATATAGTGATAAATATATGATATTGATAAATAATTTATCAGTCCTTATTAAATTATATATCTGTTGCAAAACCAAGCAGGTAAAAATATGTTTTTATGGGTAACATAGGCTTCTTTCTACGGGCCTAGATATGGTCAGCAAATCTGTAGGTTTCCCTTCACTTTAGTCTTCTTGGTCAAGCCCTGTAAAAGTACAAAGTAAGACTGTACATCTCTGACCCTGCCTTGCTTCGTAGTCAGGCATGTGACACCTTGCTCCACATGTTGAAACAGCCGTTGCCAGATGATGTATTTTTTCAGTGGACACGACTTGGCACTGGACTTTTCCACCTCTCCTGTTTCTAATCATGCATTGCCTGGGCATGTCAGGGTCAGGCTTAAAGACTTGCTAGAACTGGACTCAAGATTTACGAGAACGAGATGTAACCAGGCCTCTCCCAGAGGTTTGGGAAGAACAGCTGGAGTCTGGCCCTTTGCATCATGACAAGGACTATTAAACACTAAAGCAGTTTTGTTTTTTTTAAAGATGAGTGTAGAAAAGCAAACAGCAAGCCAAAGGAATATCAAAGGCATCCTTAAAAGGGCACCTTGAGAGCAAAAGACTCTAGGGGCTCTGACTGTCTACCTCACATTTCAAATTATTTGTAAATAAGAAGCTAAAACCGTCAGGTTTGAACTCTGAAGTTTCTCTCCTGACCCATTCCTGAATGGCATTGAATCACTCCCACTCAAAGCAGCAAGGGGCTGTGTTGCTCTCCAGGTCCCACCCTGTGCTGATGTCATGCACCACGGCTGTGTTTTTCTGATGAGTGTGCTAGGGAGGGTCCTCGCCAGGAAGAGGGAAGCTGTTGGCAGGGAGACAGAGGAATGGCAGGGAGAGAGAGGAGGCCTAAGAGCACAGATGGCTGCTGTGGACAGAACTGACAGCTCATGCTGGGCATTGGAAAGGTCACCTTGCCCCTCCTCCTCTTACCGCACCACGACTGTCCCCTGCCCCCACCCACCCCCTCCAAGACCATCTATCCCTGAGAGCTCATCACTCATTATCACTCATTACCAGAAAGCTCTGGTTTCTTTGAACTGGTTCCTGTGGCTGCACACAGCCCCCCACCCCCCACCCCGCCCTTGCTATACAGCATTAGACCCGATGCCTACCTGCCTAAGTGAGCCCGAGAGCCCCTGCTGCCCAGGTTCACAACCCTGAGAGAAGCAGCAGCTCTGGGTCCTGAAACAGACAAGCCTTTGGGAAGGGACTGGTTTTTTTGTTTTTGGTTTTTTAACTGCTTGATTTTCTTTTAACGTGGAATTTGTATCTGTGAACATGTCAGAAACATCAGGGCAGAGAGCAAGTTTTAAATAAAATAAAAACATAAGCTTTCCGTGTATTCAGTCCACCCCTACCGAAGCCCCACACACAATTTCCCTCGTTCCTGATTCACCTCTTTAATGACTTTATTTTTCCTCTTGGTCTTCACTGTTGCTTGCTATTTGCAAGTTGTTTTAAAGAATTAAGTATACAATTTTGTTTTTTAATGAGAATGACAGATAGAGATAAATTTTTTGCATGAAATTTCTTAAGCTCTCCAGAGCATGTTACATAAATTGTAAATAAATGTATTATTTTAAAATAGTTTGTCTTTCATATGAATGCAACTTTAGTGGTTTTTTTTTTTTAAAAAAAGACTTTTACTAAAGATGATCTAGTAAGTCTATATTGCTACAAACAATTTCTTTTTCCTATATGGAAATCAAATGTGTCCTGATCTATTTAAAGATTTCAACTTGTTCTCTGGTAGTTGATTTTCTCTTTTTATTCTCATTGGAAAAGACAGCAAAAGATGAAGAAAGAAGTGTCTAACTTTAAAGGAGTATAGAAGCTGCGTGTACTGTGCAAAAGGAAAAAAAGTCTAGTTCTCTTTCATCATGAGTGAACACGTTAGCTAGGAAACAAGAGCTCTGCATAAGTGATTAAAATTTTAAAAGAACACAATTCGTCTAAAACCATCTTTTTCAGTACTGAGAATTTGGTCACAAAAGTTTTAAATCTGATAAGAGACAGTTAACAAAACAGATCCTGAAAAAAAAGTTCTAATATATTTAATAACAGTTTTGAAACATTCTATCTTCTCCAGCCCCCGAAATAAAAATGTCCCTTTCTATTCAACAAGCGAAGAAAAGATGTATGCCTACTTGAACTGATTAGCCTGAGATCAAAGAAACTTTAGAAACGGCTTCTGGTCTGCCTTGACCGCTACCACCTCCCACTCTTCTGGGGCAACCTGCATGGGTGTCTTCCAGCCCTAGGGGCTTCCCTGCAGGGCTCCACCTTCGGCTGTTCCTCCAGAATGCAAGGGGCCCTGTAATACCCTGGGGTCTGGTCAGCCTCGGCATTTGGATGTTGTCACAGAGCTTAGCTAAAAGCGTTGGCAGAAATATGGAAGGCTGAAAGTGACGTTCTTCTGGAAGAAGATTGTGAAGAAGATGGCAGTGCTGCTCCAGGTGGGAAACTCCAGCTCCTAGGCGAGAAACAGCTGAGACCAGAGCCAATAAAGAGAGCGCTCGGACGCTCAAGCCCTTCTGCATTGTTCCACCTCTTTGCACCTCCCTCATTCTGTTCCTCTGACTTGACTCTCTTGTGTCCTTCCGTGTCCCTTATTTTCTCTTGCTCGTTTTGTTCCTTAGACCTGCAAGTGGTGGCCATTGGCAAGTCTCACCCCACAGGTGACTCCCAAATTTGGAACGTATCATCCCTAAAGTAATTGGGTTTTCGTAAAGCTAAGTATCTTCATCAATCAAACACTCATTTTGGGCCTATTATATATCATACTAGGTACTAGGTATTGAAAAATGATTCCGGCTTTACTATTTTTTTTTTAAGAGACAATGGTCTCTCGATTTGGCCTAGGCTGGTCTTGAACTTCTAAGCTCAAACAATCCTCCTGGGGCCATCGTCAAGGTAGCTGGAATTGTCCTGCAGATCTAGGCTTTGAAGCACCCATGTTTAGTTGGGGAGACCGACACGCATGGTCCCGGATTCTTTCAATTCTATGGGACTGGGAGAATGACAAAGATGGCATCCCAGTCAGGGTTTGGTCAGGAAACAGAAGATGCTCTATGTGGTTGGAATACACTCTATGTGGTTGTAAAATTGGGGATCGTATGCCTGTTGGTAGAGGAGGTACCAGGATAGCTACTACGGAAGGTCAAGAGGTTGACCATAAACATTCCACGCTGAGAGCTGGAGTGGGGATGAAGGAACTGGAACTCTCCAGTGAAGCCTGGGTGACAGAGTGAGACACAGACTCCCAAAAAAAAAAGTTACAAGAAATTTTGTGACTGTAAGAACTAACCATATGTGAAGAATGCTATTATTTGTGCAGAAACAATTGCAAATAGCAACCTCAAAATTTATCTCAGATTTACATTTTAGAAAGAACATAGAAAAATCATACAATAGAAAAGGTGAAGCTTTTTAAAGCACCAAATGCAGAAACTACAAACATCGCGTTACGAAAGCATTTTTGCCTAATTTTGAGGTTGCTATTTGCAAGTGTTTCTGCACAAATAACATGCTTCACATATGGTTAGTTCTTATGGTCACAGAATCTTTTGTAACTTGTTTTTTATGCCATCAGCAATTAAATTTCAGTTTACATTTTCCTATACATTTGTTCTCCTACCCAAGTAGGATGATACTGCCAATGCATTTATATCATTTTTTACTATATAACTTACTGAAAAAAATGAAATTGTATGCATCACTTGTTAAATGAGGAACAGGTAAAATGAGTCTATGTATTATGAATAATACAGAGACGGAATTCAAAACAAAATTAATAACAAAGTAATCTAAAATAACATTTGATTCAACAAAAATGCATGTAGTTTCTTTATTATATACCACATGCACAGAATAAAATCATAAAAATAAAACTGTGGAGAATCAAGAGGTTACATAAAATTTTAAAGGGATAAATAAGTCAGAAAAGATTGGGAGACTCTGCTAGGCAACCAAGGGAGTGAAGGAAGTGACAGGAGCTAGGCAAAGGAGTGAAGGATGGATTTAAAAACAAAACTGAGACAACCAGGGTTGTTAGAAGAATTCATGTGCACGATTGTGAAGATTTAATTTAGACATGATCATAAGACTAGCCTGGAGAGGAGAGATTTTGGAACACTTTTAGGAGATAAAACTGGCGGGATTTGTGATGGAGTGATGGGGATTCTTTTCAGCAAAAGAAAGAGAGATGGGGAAGTTGTGGATGACTCGCAGCTGCAAGTTGGCTGATAGGAGTGATGGTACCACCCACTTAGGTAACATGTACTGGGGGAAGAGCCATTATGAAAGAAGATGATGAGCTTTAGCCAATCAATGAAGCTAAATGGTTTTTGCCTTCCTAGTTGAGCATGTGTCTCCTCCATTTTCTCCTTCTATTCCAATTAGCCTCTTTTCCCTTATTCTGATGCTAGCAACTTACAAAAACTTTAGAATATATCTTGAAAGGCTCTTAATTGTGGATAGCGTTAAGGCATATTTTACAAAACTAAAGCATGTTCTCAACCCATAACACTTACCTTAGCTGTGATCAGTAGACCCAACTTCTGTTCCTAATTCTTCCATGAACAAAATGCATGATCTTGGGCAAGTCACGTAAAACTTTTGGGAAACATGGAACCAACCATGCTGTCCATTGAAAGAGGACTGGACCAAAAAAAAGGTGGTACATATACACAATGGAATATTACACAGCCATAAAGAAAGACAAAATTATGAACTTTGCAGCATGGACTTAGAATCTATAATACTGAGTGATCTATCACAAAAACAAAGAACTGAGTACTGCATGTTCTCACTCATAACCAGACCTTGAACAATTATTATAATACCATAAGAAAGGGACTGGCAGAAGTTGAAAACTGCCCAGGGGGTGGGGGGCAGGATTGGCAGTAGTGGGAAACTGCCAGGGGAGGGAGAGCGCATCTCATCAACAAGGATACCTGCATAATGAACATTTGTATACCTAACCCTGAATTGTGCCCACATCTTCAAAATTAAAAATAAAAAAAAGAAAAGTAAGGATGGAGCTGCTTGGATTTTCCTGCTTTCTTGTACAATTAAAAAAAACAGGTGAAGCTCTAGGGCGGCCAGCTGCTTGGTCAAGGGAATAACATCTTCATTACTCACTTAAGCAGCGTCTCAAGTTCCATTGTCTTTGCGATTTCTTCAGAATGAGAGATGAGAGCACAAAATTGAGCTGTTAAAGTAAGCCAACTACAGCTGGAGACCATTAACAGCAAAATAGGGTATGCAGAAGACATCAGTGGGAAACTACCGTTATCTCAACTGGAGGAGCCGTGTGGAAGGTAAAAACATTGCACTGAATCCTGATCTACAAATAATACCAACAATGCTTTCTGATGTTATTCTTCCTGCTTCCAAACTACACAAAGCACTCCATTGATTATTTCACTTACTCTAACAGTTTCATGTGTGTCAATAAATTGGAAAAGATAAGACAAAATAGTGGATGCCTTTGGAATTGGGAACAAGACTTTAAAACATCTCTAATATTGAAGCCAAATAACATCGAAATACAATGACCCAGATGGGCCCTGCACAGACGTAACTGAGGCTCTGGAAATAATTTGTGTTTTGCTGCTAGGACTAAAGTGTCTCCTAGTTGTTATCAATACTAGAAATTGTTATGATTCCCTTCTGGGAAATATTAAACTAAAATAAGATAAGACATAACCAAAACCATGTCATATATCTGTCAAGAGGATGTTTTCAGAACAGAGAGACCCTACTGGAGCAGGATGGGGTGGGTAGGAAGCAAGGAAGTAGACAAGTCTAACTGCTAGCTCCGCTCCAAAACAGATACTGGTCAGGTTACCAACAGCCAGTCTCTCCATCAAACCCCACCTACCTGCAAAATCCCACAGGAAAGAGGCAAGCATACCTTCCTACAAGTTAGGGGCTAAAATATTATTCCCTGGAAACACAGAGCACTATTCTAGTCACTACTATACAAATTCCTCATTTAGGACACTCCTTTGATAAAATAAGAACAATGAGAACAATGACAATTTAAAAAGTTATTTAGCCTTCTCTTGCAATTTTATTTATTTTTCTTGTGGTTTTTTTTTTTTTTTTTTTTTTGAGTTGGAGTCTCTCTCTGTTGCCCAGACTGGAGTGCAGTGGCCGCTCCTGGTCACCGCAGCCTCGACCTGCTGGGCTCCGGCGATCCTTCCGCCTCAGCCTTCCAAGAAGCTGTATCTACAGGCGCGCACTACCATGCCCGGCTAATTTTTTGATTTATTGTAGAGATGAGGTCTCACCAAGTTGCCCAGGCGGGTATCGAACGCGCGGGCTCAGGCAATCCACACACCTCAGCCTCCCACAGCACGGGATTACAGGCTGAGCCACCGAGCCTGGCTCCCATGGCCACTGCACTCCAGTCTGGGCGACAGAGTGAGACTTTAACTCAAAAAAATATATATATATGCTATGGGACATTTAAGAAAATCATATAGTCAACCACAAAGAAAATACCATGAAATTTACCACAAGCAAAACTGGTAGAGACCATGTTTTCTGACAACTATATAATGACACTAGAGTTTAATGAAAAAAGCAGAAACAAAAACAAAACCTAAGCACTTAAAAATTTAAATTATCTCCTAAATAACATCTGGATCAATGAGGAAATCAATACTGGATATCTAACAAATATTTAAAATGAAAATACTAAATGGCCAAAACTGCTCTTGGTGGAAAAATTAGCACTTTAATCACTAAACAATAGAGTGGAGAATGTTAATTAAACATTCCTTTTGAAATACGGGGAAAAAAATCAAATAAGCATTAGTAAAATAGAAAAAAGAAATAAATAGCAATACAAGTAGAAATTAATGTTAAAAATAGAAGCAATTTATATAATTAAAATAGTAAGATTGATCAGTACATTCAAAGACTATTTTTTAAATATAAGCAAACTATCAAATACTACTTTAATCAAGAAGAAAAGCACAAAATTAAGACAAGGAATTATAAATCCAGCCACTTTATACATCTTTATACTGGAATTCTGAACATCTGGGGAAAAGAATGGCTCACACAGTGTATAATATATATATACACACGCGCGCACACACACACACTTATATACACACATACATTTAGATATATATATATGTAATTTTCTACCAAAACTGACCCAATAGAAGGAAGAAGATATAAACAATAAACCATGAATAATACAGAGAAGTGTGTCAAAGACCAACATTTTTTTTCCTATGTCCAAGAAATGAGTAATTTCTACACTATTTAAACTATAGTCATGTGCTGTATAATGATGTTTTGGTCAGTGATGGACCATATATACAACAGTGGTCCCATAAAATCATAATACTGTATCTTTACTGTGCCTTTTCTATGCTTAGATACACCAATCTTTACCACTGTATTACAATGGGCTATAGAATTCAGTAAATGAACACGCTGTACAAGTTGGTAGCCTAGGAGCAATACTATATCCCACACAGCTTAGGTATGTAGCAGACTGGACCATCGAGGTTTGTGTAAGTTCTTTGATGTTCACACAGTGATAAACTTGCCTAACAATGTATTTCTTAGAACATATCCCCACTGTTAATAGATACATGACTGTATTCTAAAGTGAAAAAGAAAAAGGAAAAAAAACTAAGAAAACCTCCCTACTGGTTTAACACATACAGTATCAGTAACATTGATATCAAAGCCTAACAAAGAAAGCACACATGTAATAAAACGAGAAGAAACTTTTATTTATAAATATTAATCCCAAAATCATGCAGAACCACAGTATTTACAAAGCATTTCAGCAATACATTAGCAACATTAACCCAAGTCAAGATGTATTTCTCCAAAGAGACAGAAATGTATCAGAAAATCTGTTAATAGGTCAAAGATGAAACATGATGATCTTGATAGACTCTGAAAATGTATATTTTTTAATGAGAAATATTTTAACTCAATGAAATAGAATACCTCCTGAACATTATGTGTGTATGTATGCGGGTGCATGTCATGGGCACCAGTATGTTTTACAGATAAACAGATAACATGAATTGTTGCAATTCATCAAATCAGTTAAGAAGAAATCAATTAAGTGAGTTTCTAAAGTGAAAAAGTATGCAGAGAAATATAAGAAATATAAATATTCATCATAACACTTTTCATAAGAGCAAAAGACTGGAATAGCCTGGGTGTGGCCAAATAAATAAACAGTGATATAATCTTTCAGGAGGGTAGTATATATCCACAAAACATAATGGAGTGTTAAAAGTTACTACCAATGAAAGATATGCACAGTATAGAATTAAATGAAAACATGTGCTATAAATGCAAAATAAAACCACACTGAGATACCATGTAACTCCAGTCAGGATGGCCATCATCAACAACTCAAACAACAGATGCTGGAGAGAATGTGGGGAAAAGGGACCACTTCTGCATTGTTGGTAGGAGTGTAAACTAGTACGACCTCTGTGGAAAACAGTTTAGCAATTCCCAAAAGATCTAAAAATCTACCTTCCGTACGACCCTGCAATTCTTCTGCTGGGAATATACTCATAGGAACTCAAATCATTCTATGAAAAAGATATCTGCACACGCATGTTTATTGCAGCATTATTTACAATAGCAAAAACATGGAACCACCCATGCTGTCCACTGAAAGACGACTGTATAAAAAAATGTAGTACATATACATGACGGAATAATATACAGCCATAAAGAAGGGCAAAATTATGAACTTCACAGCAACTTGGATGGACATAGAGGCTATAATACTGAGTGATCTATCAGAGAAACAAAGAACTGAGTACCACATATTTTCACTCATAAGTGGACTTTGAACAATTATCATAATACTATAAGAAAGGAATTAGCAGTAGTTGGAAACCACCGGTGGGGGGGGGTGCTGGATTGGCAGTAGTAGGAAACTGCTGGGGGGCCGCCATCTTCAGGTACCTCATCAACAAGGGTACCTGAAGATGGTGGCTGAGCCAGTTGGACTATGTGAGTCCCGGTGTGAGTAAGTGAGTATATGGAAAATTTTGTGTACGTACTGGTGAGTGAGTGGGCATGTGAGTGGCTGACTGAGGGCTAGAGAGCTAGCGGTCACGGCTCTCCTGGTGCAGTGGCTGGTGCCACAGCCACTCCGCTTGGATCCTAGTGATTCCTGGGATGCCGAGTGCCTTTTTTTAAATTAACAAAACCCTTACTGGGAAGAAAATGTTGGGAGAGACTGACTAAGCGGAGGCTTGTGAGCAAGTGGCCAGGGCCCTGGCGCAATAGCTGGTGCTGCTAATTGGTCCCTGGCTCTTCCTAGGTTGCAGAAGCTGCGCGCCATTTTTTTTCGTGGACAAAAGTTTTCCTGTGAAGAAGCGATGGGGAGAGACTTTCGCCCCAGGATCTGCCTCACCACTGCAGCAGGAGAGACTGCTGGCTCCAGGCTTGCTTTGCCACTTCAGCACCTAGCCAGGCACTGGCAGCAGGGGCTGTGGAGGGATAACAGAGGCAGAGGCACACCAGATAGGGCAAGAGAAGTACCACTCCACCATCTTGAAGGCGGGGCAGGAAAGTGCTCTGACTCGCTCACCACGGAGCAACAGACCTGATCTCTGTGGCTGGCGAATCAACTACTCAGGGGGTGATCGTGACCCAGAGGGAATATCCTGAAAGCACAAACTTCGGAGGGATCTGATGAGTGTTGAGTTCCAGGCACCCCACCCCCTACCCTGATTCAGCTGCGGGACAAAGGGTGGGGCCAGAAAAGGGCAAGGAAGGACTCCAAAGAGATCAGTGGTGAGTCCGGGGCTGACCCAAACCCTCTCTTTCCCAACAATCCTCTGAACATCAGACCCACATAGGTGGGTCATGACTGAGAGGGACAAACCTGGACAAAGCCCGGACAATAGTCACGATAGGAGAACTCCATTCCAGGATAGAACTGGCTGAGGCACCCCCCACAAGTACATACCTGGAGAAGAAACAATCCCACACCTCCCCACCAGAGGAGATCTCTCTGACCATACGAGAGAGGGAGGAGAGGACTGCGGCCCCACCCACTTCCACTTCCCCTCCTCCTTCCATGCTCCGGACACTGGGGAGAGAGTGGGAGAGGCAGAAGCACTGCAGGAGAGACCAGACTAGAGGAACAATTACAGAGCCTGCCACAAGAGGGCAGGTATTTTTTTTCTTATTGAGTTTTTAAAAATTTTTGCCTGTTTGTCAGTTCATCTATGTTTTAAATATTTTTCCTTTGTACATGAATGTGTATGTGAGGGTTTGATATGCATCCCCCCATTTTCTATCTATTCTTTTTCTGCTTCTTCTTTTGTTTGTTGTTATCTGTTTATGTGTGTATGTGAATGTCTGAGTGTTCATCTTTCAATTTTGTTGTTGTTGGTTTTCTCTCTTTTGTTCTTCTGTTTTATTTTTATTGTTTTTAGCTCAAGGTGTGTGTCAATATATGTGTGAGGGTTCAATCTGAATTACTTTTTTTTTTCCAGTCTTTTTGTTTTTCTTCTCCATTCACTTTGTGCTAGGCATGTGTGTGTGTATTTAGTTTTCTGGTTTTTCATTTTGTTTAATTTGTTGGTATTCTAGTTTGTTTTGGGGTGTGTGTGTGTATGTCTCTGTGTGTGTATATGTGTGTGTGTGTGTGTGTTCAACTGATTTTCTGTTAGTTTCTGCTTTCATTTTTCTGTGGTTTTTTTTCTTTCTCTTTTTTAAAAATTCTTGTGAATCTTATTTAATTCTATGTTTCTCTGTGCTCCTCATTGCTGTCACTATATCTCGGTCTCAGGAGATATACACATGTACCCATTGCATCATCATATAAAGTGGTGGTGGGAGTGGGTCTCAGGGAACACATACCACAATCAGTGAACATTGTAATTTGCAAGTAGTTTCTGAATCCTAGTGCCCCAGCGTCTACCTTACTCGACTTTCAAAACTACAAGAGATAGCAAAGCTTCTCACTCACAGTCCTATTTCAAAATAGAACAAATTCAGAGCCAGAAAAGAGAAGAATAGATGGCTGAGCAAACTTCAGAAGGGAAAGCCTCTCCTACTGACACTGAATAACAGAACTAAAAAGAAAAGCGAGAGATCTGTCACAAATGAGGAAAAACCAAAGGAAGACCACAGGTAACAAAGAGAAAACTCCTGAAAAATCAGACCTTGGAGCCCAAACAATGGAAGTCAACAAGGACTGGTCCCAGAATAAGACAGGGATTAGGAAATGGGTGGAAAGAGGGAATAAGACTCAAGAAAGACAAGATGCAATACTGAAAAAACTTGTAACAGAGATTTTGGCAATAAAAAAAATTTCATCCAGGAAATAAATAACAAAATGACAACCATGAAAAGCATAATTAATCTAGCTGAAGAAAGAATCTCAGAACTTGAAGACCAGAACGTGGAATTAACCCGATCTGTAAAAAAAAGTAGAAAAAAGACCCAGAAAGAAAGAACAAAGCCTACATGAGATGTGTGATTATACCAAGAGGCTGAACCTACACCTAACTGGTATCCCAGAAGAAGAAAGGGAAATGGAGAACACCTTGGAGCAAGAATTCTAGGAGATAATCCAAGAAAACTTTCCCCATCTCACCAGAGATGTGACTAGTCAAGCACAAGAGATACAGAAGACCCCTGCAAGATATCAAATGAGAAGACCAGCCCCTAGATACATAGTAATGTAGGCACGAAAGAAAAAATCCTAAAGGCAGCAAGAGAGAAAGGACAGACTACCTACCACGGAAAACCAATCAGAATAGCAGCAGACCTATCGGCAGAAACACTACAAGCAAGAAGGGACTGGAGCCCTATATTCAAAGTTCTCAAAGATAAACAATTTCAACCAAGAATTTCCTACCCAGCCGAGCTCAGCTTCATCAGTGATGGAGAATTAAAATCCTTCCCAGACATCCAATCTCTAAAAAATTATGCAGCTTCCAGACCAGCTCTACAGGAGACACTTAAAAAGGTATTAAGCACAGAAGAAAGAAAAAAAAGAATGACCACACACTTCCCAAGAGAACAGCAGAGCACAGAATCAACAGAGAATACAGTGAAACAAGAAATTTGAAAACACGCACACATCAACCCCAAAAGCCAAAAAAAAAAAAAAAAAAAAAAATCCAACAAATAAAAAACTTTAAGAATCTCATGACAGGGATAAACAATCACATTTCAGTAATCAACCTGAAGGTGAATGGATTAAATGCACCACTGAAAAGTCACAGAATGGCAAAATGGATAAGAAACCATGACCCAATTATTTGTTGCATCCAGGAAACTCATCTCAACACACGGGATGTACACAAACTCAAAGTTAAAAGATGAAAAACCAGTTTTCAGGCAAATCGATCACAAAAGAAGGCAGGAGTTGTGATCTTAATATCAGACAAAAAAACCTTTAAGCTATCAAAAATTAAAATAGATACAAAAGGATATTACATAGTGATAAAAGGTTCAATCTATCAACAAGAAACGTCCATCCTAATCATATATGCATCCAACACGGGAGCACAGCATTTATAAAGCAACTACTAAGTAAACTAAAAAAAGATATTGACTCTAATACTATTACAGCAGAAGACTTGAATACCCCACTAACAGCCCTAAATAGATAATTGAGGCAAAAAATCAACAAGGAGATCCAGAACCTAAACTCGACACTCCACCAAATGGACTTAATAGATACCTACAGATTATTCCACCCAACAACCACAGAATACACATTCTACTCATCAACACATGGAACATACTCCAAGACTGATCACATCCTTGGCCATAAAGCAAGCATAAA